>JAPMOB010205247.1:0-27171 GCA_029875015.1 Lepomis gibbosus
AGGGTCTGAACATTTCCAAGGTTGTGGTGACTGATGTTGCTCTCTCTGATCATTCCTGTGTTTTCTTTGAGAGTGCTGTCTGTGTGCACACAAATGTTAAAACAGAGATAATCACAAAACGGCATGTCACTGAAAACACTAGTGAAAATTAAATTTTTTTATTTACATGCTTCCACTGGCTCAGATTATAAAAAAACATCAAAAAATGTTACCAGAATTATGCAGATGACACACAGATTTACATAATCATTTCAGAAGGGGACTATGATCCAAGTGCTGAGTAACTGTATTGAGCAGGTCAACAATCGGATGTGCCAGAATTTTCTTCAATTAAACAAGGAAAAAAACTGAAGTTATTGTTTTTGGAGCCAGGGAGGAACGATTGAAAGTCAGTGCTTGACTTCAATCTGTAATATTAAGAACCACACATCAAGCCAGAAATCTTGGTGTAGTCATGGACTCAGACCTGAATTTAAGGAGCCATATTAAGACAATTACAAAGTCAGCCTACTATCAACCTGAAGAATATATCAAGGATTAAAGGACTTATGTCTCAGCAGGACCTGGAAAAACTTGTCCATGCATTTATCTTCAGTCAACTCGACTACTGTAACGGTGTCTTTACAGGGCTCCCTAAGAAATCCATCAGCTGATTCACAACGCTGCTGCTCGAGTCCTCACTAAGACCAAAAAGGTGGATCATGTCACTCCAGTTCTGAAGTCTTTACATCGGCCTCCTGTATGTCAAAGAGTTGATTTCAAAATCTTGCTGTTAGTTTATAAAGCACTAAATGGCTTAGGGCCAAAATACATTTCTGATCTTCTGCTTGGTTATGAACCATCCAGACCTCTCAGGTCATCTGGGGCAGGTCTGCTTTCTGTCCCCAGAGTCAATACTAAACGAGGAGAAGCAGCGTTCAGTTATTATGCTCCGTATATCTGGAATAAACTCCCAGGTAACTGCAGGTCTGCTGAAACTGTCAGTTCTTTTAAATTAAAACTGAATATTATATTTAAGATTTTTCTTTTTACCACTGCCTTTATTGATAACTTACACTGCACTATAACTTTTACTGTCCTGTTTTCTTTTTCTTTGTTTTTAGCTTTTTACCATTGCTTTTAAATATTTACACTGTGAGAAATGATTAGGTAATTGAGTGAAAAGATAATGAGAGTGAGATTAAACAGAGTGAAGGAAGTGGTCTTAAATCTCGCGCCTGAGTGATTTGCAGGAACCTCTGTCCACCTGCAGGTCAGTCCAGAGTATAACTGGATCAAAGTGTCCTACAGACAGACATGTCCTGGTTTCTCTGTAGTGTCCGAGGGTTTTTGGAGTTTCAGTGGACCCAAAGATTGCTATGGACCAGAGTACAGAGTAGCTAGAGAGAGTAGATTAAGTGTACTTCTCTGTTTATTCTCTTTTCAAAATAATTGTAACTCAATTATTTGCTCAACCCCTCAGCCTGTTTTTATTTTCCATTTAACTCTTTTAACCTTGATTGTACAGTGCACTGTAACTTTTATTATATTTTATGTTGCTTTTAAACTTTTTTATATTTCCCTGTTGCTTTTATGTCTTATGTAAAGCACTTTAAATTGCCTTGTTGTTGAAATGTGCTATATAAATAAATTTGCCTTGCCTTGCCTGAAGTCCCCTAGTACATTACACATACATACTGTATAGTGACCTTAAGGGTTTTGCTCAGTTTGGTAATTCCTCTTAATTATCTTAGTTACCTCTTAGTTTCTCTGTTCTGTTGTTGTTTATAGTCAGTGATGACCCAAAAATCTGTCAAGGTATAAAATTTAGGTAGAAAGGTGTAACTAACTCTACCTGTAGCACTTTACTGAATTTATGTGGAGAGATTATTTTTGCAGCCTGTATCAAAATAAATGTAATTTTTTATTTGTGATAGTTTCATTCTCAGTCTTAAAACACTACCCATAAAGCTAACTATCACAATTGCATTAATCCACAAAAAACTGTGTGGTTGAAATGTAAACATTAATTTCCTTCTACAAGCCTCTGGAATAATTTGTGGTCAGAATGTAAACATCAGCAGCTTCTGGTACAAAACAACAATTGAACAAACCAGTCCGGTTCAGTGGCACAGATTTGAAAGAGCTGCTTCATGTGAATAATTTTTGCTATGAGTTTCAACTTCAGGGGAGAAACTGAATCACTGACTCTGTTTTTGTGTATTTAGTAAAGTTTTGTAACCCCCCCCCCCCAGACAAATGCCATAAGGTAAAGCCCCACTGAGGAGTCTGAAAAGGGTGTCCTTTGCTGCACGTACTTTACTGCTCCCCACCAAACTCCATTTGCTTCATCACTGGCACTGGCTGCAATCAGGGGTGTAATTTTAGCTAGCTCTGCTATGGACATGTACCTGCCATTTTTCTAATGACCTAAAATTGTCCCCACCTCTAGTGAAGGCTCACTTGCTACCAAATGATGAGTGAATGTCTCTGTGGGTCTGTTGCGTTCACCTCAGTGCCCATACTTCTATGCAAAGTAACCACAGTATATTACTTTTTGATGAGTCATAAATCTTGTTCTGTTGCTTGTTAAAGGTGAAAAAAACATAAAACATATTTTTACGTGCTGATTTAGTTCTGTGTCTAAATCACTGGATTATGAACAAAACCAGACCTTATTCTGTCCTGACTAGTGAGCATTCATGTTCTCATTCACTCAGGTATATTTAGTGATTGACCATCATACTTGTCTTATCCGGAAGTAATCTGGCATGGTGGAATACATTTAATATGATTGTTAGGTAATGAACAAAACACAATTTATTTTAGTATTTCCAGCGTGGTGTAACCATGAATTAGTTGGAAACAGTGTACTGCAGGTCTTTTTCATGGCTTTCATGTGAGCATTACTTGCAGTCTAATGCTGGTTAACAGCAGAGTCATTCTTGGCATTTTCAGTACTTGTCTGTAGTAAAAATAATAATGTGTAGAACTGTGTAATAGAGACCCAGTCACTAAATGTGTGGAATATATACTAAGCATAACCTTTTTTCATTTTACTCTGTGACAACCAGTTGTTTATACTGTGTCACCTACAAACTGTGTCAGCAATTAAGGGGCACCTGCACTGCTGTTGCTTGGTGCAACAATGAGCTTGTGAAGGCCATTATTAACTAAAGAGGGCATAGATATGAAATCGTTATGTTCACTTAGTTAAGGCAGGCATATTTGCACAGTTATTGATTCACGTATGATAAAGCACTACAG
Source organism: Lepomis gibbosus (assembly GCA_029875015.1). Lineage (NCBI taxonomy): Eukaryota > Metazoa > Chordata > Actinopteri > Centrarchiformes > Centrarchidae > Lepomis > Lepomis gibbosus. The sequence continues at coordinate 3,247 of JAPMOB010205247.1, forward strand.
CCTGTGGTTCCTTGTATGTCATGTTTGAGGAGTAGATTAATCAAATAATCTAATTTTTTGAAAGATACTCTTCATCATTTTCTGACAGTCTGGATGATTCAAATTAATTAAAAGCAGTGGTTTCCACTCCAAAACCTGTACTGTGTTTGATATTATTTAGTGTGTTTGAATGAAGCAGTTTCAGCAATTTCAACAGCTTTGTTCCCACCATATTATCAATCTGACTCGCTTTGTTGACTTGTTTTTGCTTTAATCATGACATGTCATGAGACATGCAGGTATGGATTAGCTCAAAATAAGGAACAGGTTGAGCTTGTATTGCTTCTGTTGATCCCATCTACAGGTATCCAATCAAATGTGGTTAAGCTGGTGAATACTTTTAGTATACTGTAAGAAAGAACCATGTCTAGTAAAGGTGAGATGCTGTGTGAACATCATCTCCGTTCAGCCCACTGATGTTTTTGTATCCACTGTGGAAACACAAGTGAAGAAGTCTGTTTGTTCCCCGTGAAGTCATTATTCTATAGGTCATAAGTATTTGAACCTAATAGGATAATTGCATATACCAGTTATTCATTTAATTTGCAATACCATCATATACAGTATATCAGGGGTCTGCAAATAAGTCTGGCATCAGGCCAAATTGGTGGGGAAGAACAAAGTCAAATTAACTCAAATCCTTGTATACTCGCGTGTGTGTTTAGGTCAGTCGGTATTGTTTGGGGCTCCCATGAGGAAGGTTGTAAGATTGATTCCAGCTACCTGTGGATATTTTTTTTCTCCCTTGTTAAACAAATTGATTATAAGGACAATTTTGCACACGCAATAAAGCATGTGCTGCTTGATACACATTCATAAACCTATGGATGCTTATTTCCATTTCCCTGAGGAAATTCAGGGGAATCCAATCACATGTTTACCGACGGCTTTTTCAAAGTTGTTTCAAGCAAGGCAGTCTCTTTTAACTGTCCTTCAGAACTCTTCAAAGTAAAAGCTCCTCATAAGTCATAAGTAATAAACTACTCTTAAAGCATTGCTGCAAAAAACATTCTTGCGCTTTTATTTTGGAGGCACAATCGCATAAGAGGAAGCAATTGTGTGAGTAACTGTAGCTGTCATGACTGAGATCTATTTCAGCACCAGCTGTTTGTTTATTTATTTATTATTTTTCTGCTCTATATTATTGCTTGCGGGCCAGTTCTGCCCCGTGGGCTGCCTATTGAAGACCACTGCCGTATACTTAGCTTAACTGTACTGCAGGTATTAAAAAATAGATGGTGCCCAATACTGTAGATCACCATTTTAGGGATAGGGTACCATACCAGCTGATAAATATATCATATCATAATATATATCATATATAATATAAAATAAACCATAACATTACACATACTTCATTTGAAAGCTGGCAGCTTATGAATAGGTAGCCAATATCAGTGTGTGTTTATTTGTTGCCCACCTTAACATGTAACTCTGCAAATTACTGATGTTGAAATATTATTTTAGAACAGTCTTTGCTCTAGCAGTACGCAAGAAATAAGTATTCGTAAAGTACAGCATGTCAAAGTCTCTGTACTGGCATCAAAGAGAGATTGATGGATAGACTGGCAGAAGAGAAATCATAAAGGGACACATAGAATATTATCAGATACATCCCATCACTGACATTGAGTATTGTTGACGACAGTTTATTACTCTGGCAAGCTACTGTGTGCCAAGGTAAAACAAAATGTTAATCATTTTCTGCAATTACACGATAACAGAGTGATCACAATGTGAGGACAGAGAGAGATGTGACAGCACAGCATCAGCCAAGACCTGAACACCCTGCATGTGTACTTTTGTGTGCACCTTGTTGAAGAGAGCTGCCAAAATTCTCACAGGCCAATTTTCTGCTGCTGCCAATGATTAGCATGATTCCTCTTTGTCCACATGTCTACATGTCCCATTCACAACTCACAGTGATGATGGGAATGTAGAAAACAACTCTGTAATTTAAAAATTGGAGTACCACCTTCCGTCATGAACACAACCCCCACCCCGCGCAGCCCCACCTTTTCTCTCCTTAGTCCATCAGAGTCAAGCCTATTCTGAGTCTAAAGCATGTGCCTGGAGAATATTTATTTTGACCTGTTTTATGACTCCCTCAATGCATTGCAGCTGTGAGCAGTCATGTGGGGAAGGAAGGGGGAAACAAAGGGAGAGAGGGATGAAGAAAAACGAGTGTGAGCGAGTGAGTCATGCATCTATTTGATAATGATGACCCATTGGTTCAGAAGTGTGTGTCACAATCTCAGTGGCAAGGGGAAGCATTTGACACGCTCAGGACATTCTTTGGTTCCTGCCTGCTTCAATTAAGTTCCTGCTGTTTGTGGCTTTAGAGCCTGTGGCTCCACTAATCTGATGTGTGTCTGTGTGAGTGAGTGAATTAGTGTATCTTCCCGTGTGTGTGTGTGTGTGTGTGTGTGTGACTGCTTGTGCCTGCCACTGTGTGTGTTTGCAAGGCCCTGCTGCTGATTTATTTGGGCCTCGCAGGTTTGTTAAGTCGTTCTTTTAAAGTTGTCGTCTTTCACTCACCTCCAAAACAAACTGCTGGTTCATGTTATTCCCTCTGGTGTGACCATTTAAGTTCAGGAACAAGGTTTAAATTATAAAGCCACACTATCGCTAATGCTGATCAAACACCATAAAAACAGCTTGATGGATGAAATGCAGAGAGGCCGCTTTGGCTGAGAAATGTCTAGTTTAATTCTCTTATCAAGGATGTCGATCCATGGGATCTGACCAAAATTTTGAACTGTCCCAGCAACATTTTTTGCCGTCTCTAGAGACACACTGCTAGTGTGTCTTAAAAATGTCTTTTTGCTTCCTAATATATTTATTAAGATTCTTTACAAATGACATTCTGTCAAGAGCTGGTGATATATAAAGATAATATTTTTGTTGTGATAAGAAACTAAATATCGCCAGGTATTATGAATTTGAGCTAAATGGATCTTCTAAAACTGTGAATATTACATTGCACAGTATTGGATCAGCCAGTGTGTGAGGGTTTTGACTTGTTTTTATATTTGAATTCTGTTGCCCTTATCTTTGGTTTCCTATGATAGTAGGTAGAACAGTACCTTGATTAAAAGAGAGTCTAAATGTGGCCACTGTGGGCGATGGTGAAAATTACTGGATTAGTAGATTAGAGAAGTAAAGAAGAGTCATCAAATGAACAAATTGACTCAATAATGTCCTTTCCACAGAAGGTTGTACAGACAAAACCCCTGGACCCACCGCCTTCTCTCTCCTCGCTGTCTTCATCTGAATAATAAATAGACAAGAAAAAAGAAAATGCACCAGGCAGTGGGAACAAGGTCTTAACCAGAGTGCATTAGTCAGACAAGATAAATGGCGCACTCATTCAGAAGAAGCGCTCTATTGGATATGTGATTTTAACCCTTTGGACTGGTCTTACCGGGCTGCTCACCCCAACAGGCTGCAGCTGTAACGTATCCCTGTATTTTATTAGCAATTGGTGGGAGCTTCTCGTATATTTTTTTAAATCTCTACCTGTAAACCTTTATTCCAGTCCATCTGTCTTTCACAGACAGGAGTTTTCTCTTGTCTGACTTGGCTGAATTCCTCAAGTTGAGTCACCATAACAATTGTATGCTTGAATTTAAATCAAATTACAGCAAGGGTTATACTGATAACTGAATGTGTTTAAGTGCAACATGATTAGACAGATTTATTATCTGCCCATTTACCATCTTGGCTGTCATCATGACAAATCAAACCAGCACTATATTCAGCAGTTAATTTTATTATAAGCATGTGTCTGCTCCTAAGAACAAATCCATTACTTACCCCCCATATCTATTTTAAGATTAAGTTCCTAGCACAATGAAATTAGCTGCATTTATTGTTGAGAGTTTTCAGTTAAAGAATGAAAAATACTTTAGTTACAGATTAATAACTAACCACTCTGAAACTGTTGCTCTAGTCCATGTTGCTAAGCTGGTCCAGGAACATATAAAGCTGAACTGAAACCCTGTTTACGCCTTCTCACTACCTGCCCTTCTCTGCTTCTGATTGGCTAGTAGTCCTCAACTGTGCATGTGCAACTCCCAACAAAAATCATGTAGAGGTAAGATGTATCACTCCATAGCTAAAAGAAAGCACACACTGGGTGAAATGATGGTGTTTTTTGAAAATGAAACCATGTAAACCTGTTCTGATACGACCCCTAAATAAGATGCTCATTTGAACCTGAAAATGAGCATAATATGACCTTATTAAACTATTTTAATAAATAAGTCTGTGCACAAGAACCTATGTGGTCCTAATGGACATCTTATTAATTATTTGTACTGGAAATAAACAGAAAAGCATGGATTATGACTGAATAATATTTATTTAACATGTTCTCTAGTTAAGATCACAGCTGAGTATGTGTTTGTTAAAATAGGATGATCAAACTAAATAATAAATATTGTAATACACCTTTTTAAAAACATAGTTTACAAAGTGCTTTTGATAGACAGGATACCCTGAAGCCAAAATCACAAAAGAAAGTCAAATATAGGTAAAATTAAAACATGAACACCAAAGTCGGAAAAACATAGTTGAGAGAAGGCAAATGGTGATAAAAGATGAGAACGGTAAAAGACAAAAAAACAAAATAAATATTGTAATTGCTGGCAGATAAAAACAAAACAAAAAACAAAACAAAAAAGAACTAAACAAAAACAAATCAAAAGAAACACAGGGGAGACTCCCCTGCTGTTCCAGCCTGAAGTTGTAGCTAGCTTGAGGGTTAACCTCTGTGTCACCATCCTTAGGAGCTAAGTAAACAAACCTCAGCTTGGGTCTAGAGAAGCTGTAGCATTTATTTTCTGAGAAACTGCAGGTCATACTGAGCATCCACCTTTGCTTTTACAGCTAACCTGACCCTGCAACATCTAGCACACCTGTCGGTCCACACTCGCCACACTCCATACTGAACACTTAAAAAGATAGTTCTTTATTTGCACTTAGTATTTTTACATTTAGATTAATTTTAGATTTTAGATTTAGATTCATTTTGTCCTGTATTGTGTTGACTGACGGGTAGCTGGCAGCCTGTCTGAAGGAATTTATTTAGCAAACATATCAACATGACTAAAATTAACTTGGTTAGAGAGTCATAATGTTGGTTTCAGTTATTTTTCAACGAATTCACCAGTCTCAGTTAATAAACGGTGTACCTTTACTTTGAAACCACCATGTTTACCTTATCCACATACCACTTCAGTATTGCATGGTGTCAGTATATCAAGGTTCAAACACCCCCAAAAAAAATGAAGTGTCCAAGGCACTGAATCCTTTTTAGTTTCTGCATATGCTGCATTTATGTAGCTGAACCTGCACACTGACCTTCCTGTGGAGGTCGATGATTTTAAAAAGGATATCGTTTTTGCAGTCAATACTGTAACACAGTTGTTGAACATAGAAAGTGCCATAACACTTGCATCCATTATCTTCTGCCACATCATTTGGAGCTATCTCTACAGTACATGCAGTCCTTATCAGTGGTTGGGAATCTTGTGTGTCACCGAGTCCTCCATGACTTCTGTCTATCCTAATGCATCCATTTGACAGAGAGTTTATCTCCTTCTGCTCACCCACTCCTACTCCTGCCACTCTTCCCTCACTTTTTCTATAGCTTTCAGGGTCAGCTGACTAGACAGACTATTAAGCCAGCACTGGCCCTCTGTGTGTGTGCCCACTTCAGGCTGTGCAAGGACACCAGGGAATCATATTTTCAGGCTTCTGTAGTCTTGTAATAGAGCAGATCTGAATCATAGGAGGAGAGGCACAGGGGGAGATGGAAAGTCTGATGGCGAAGATATTAATATGGTGAATGCCCCTTTGATAATGGTGTACTGTATTGTGGTCATTTATGTACACAGACACACACAAGCATCAACACAAATATTTCCACCCCACACCCAATATTCCTCTCTGCTCCTCTCCTCAGCCATCAAGTCAGAAAAGCACTGTTCATCTCATCTGTAAGTAAGAAGAAATAACAATAGCAGCATTGAGAATAGTAAATTTTGAAAATGGATCGCTTCCCTCCTTCCCTCTGAAACAAGTCATTCAGGCAAACAAACGAGGGAAAGGGCATATGAGCGTATATATGAGAAGGAGGATTGATGGGGGGTGTATTGATAGAATTTACACTCCTGCTTGAATTGACAATTATCCGCTAGATGAAATTGGAATTGGGTTGTAGAAGTGGTGGGGACCTTTTTGCAGTGAAACCCAGATGCAAATATTGGGATAATTTACATGAGCGCTTGATACCCTCTCTGCCTCATATATTCAAGGATTTAATAGCCTACTTTCCTCGCAACTCTTCTCGAAAACAGAGGAAGAAAGGGAGAAAGGCGTCGAGGGGGAGGATAGGGGAAAAGAAAAGGAAGAGACAGATGCAGAATAGAGCTAGGAGCAAATTCAGCCCTTAATTTGCAAACCATAAGCAAATTATGTGTACACAGTTTCTTCCCTCCTGCCAGTAGCTGGGGATGCAGTTTGTTTTGGCTGGCTTGCATTTCCTCCCTGCAACCCATAAGGTGGGCCAAATACCAAAGCCACCTCTCGGACCTGGGGCAAAAAGACACATGGCTTAAGGAAGCAAACAGAGAGAGGAATAAAACAAGAACAAGAGACCCATTCATGTTAAAAAAGTTATGTTGTGAATTCTCTGCACAGTATTGCATAGAAACAGTTTGGTATGACATGGGATTTTTTCTATTTTATTTGACTTTGGTTGTATATGTGTGTGTGTGTGTTAGGATGCAAAGATAAGTAGGATCTCCAAGGATGTAATATCTAAAGTAGGAAAATCTGCAAATAAGTGGTTAGGAAAGAAGAAAGATTGAGAGACGGGTAAGTGGTTGAAATCTCAGTTGCTTAATGTTTAATGATTTTTTTTCTGTCTTGCTGTACTATTTCATGCTGTAGAGCATCAGTACTTGGGAGAACATCATAGACACACACACACACACATACACATAGATACACACATGCACACTCACTCCAGAGTCACCTGAATCATTGTGAGGTAGGGAAGCCTCATTAATCACGCCACCCCATTGAGGAGACAGAAGCATAGAAACAAGTTAAATAGGAAGTAGGTTCCTTCCCCTGGCTTCGTCAGACAATTGCGTTTGTGACTATGATTGAGTGTGTTTGCCTGCATGCATGTTGGTGGAAAGTGAATTCCTTTGAGAGACAGCCGCTGATGTATCAGCACTTACAAAGTAAGTAGCTATCCTTAATGTGTATGCCCTTGAAATAATACCATACTAAATATTAGCAAAGGGAAATTTTAACCCAGTTTAGGATGTAGTATGTGCTTTTTACAATAGTGCCAGAGGCTCATGGGCAGTCAATTTTATTTTATTTTATTTTTTTTTTCTTCTTGAAAATAACTTTTTGCTTTCGTAGATTTTAGTTTCAAAGTATAGAGAAAAGGGCAAGATTGGGAAACGTAGGGAGATGACATGAGATAGAGGTACACACTCAGACTGGAATCCAGAACATCAGTTACAAAATACACGTCCTAGGCCACTGAGGCACTAGGACATGACAGTCAAAATATTTTCCTTTTATTGTCCTGAAGGGTGCCATAAGCAGCTACTTCATCAGCCCTTACAGCAGGAGAACTTCTCTGCCACATTTTTTTTTTATCAGCCTTGATAACCTCAGACATAAAAATACAGTATGTTTTGTAACAGCTCCGGGATGAATTATTCCTCTGTGATCCTATAAGAGCGTACTTTGTGTGCCATTTAACAGTTTGCTTTTACAAGGACTGCAATAACATAACAACTCTCTGTATTTTAAACAAGACTATTTGTTCAAATAGGTTGCTTAAAATATGCCTCATTCAGTCCTGTTTACATGCTACGCAGCATAGATTTATACAGTAACCTGTGTTACCTATTAAGGATGCCCCTTTTATATAAGGTTACGACATTATTTACATTCAGTATTCAGCCTGAAACTTTATCATGTTCTGCTGTCTTCATGAAGTATTACTGCAGTACTTCTACTAGATGGGGCGAGTGGGATCTAACTGAGATCTCAGGTGTTTGATTTTACAATCCTCAGGAGCAAAGTAAGGATTTCTGGCACTACTTCACCTACGTCTAGGGTGCATGTAGAAGGGGGGAAAAGTCTGAAGAGGTCAATACACCTGTGATGCCTGTATTACAAAGAGCAACTGTCAACATTGGGTTCATCATTAAACACATGGCTTTTGATTTGACTATCCAACAGGAACTCAAGTTGAAGTCTATGGTAATTTAAGAACCAAGGACTAACCCAAGAGAACAATTACCCAGATTTTGCTGCAGCAAGCACAATGGTAGCAAAGGATGAATGTTTTATTATCAATGTATATGCATTTTGTTCACAAGTAGCCACTGTAGTCATGGATCAGTTGAGTGGAAAGTAGTTTTGTTTTTCAATTTAGCCAAGAGTCTATGGACAAGGAATAGATTGGAACACATGTAACACATTTTCAGGAAATATATTGTCTTTACAAAACAGTTTATTGATAAAGTAATTTGTTCATTCTCCAGGACTGTTGTAATATGGGCTAGGTGATGGATGCTAACAGTGCTAGGGCTTGCAAGGAGCCAGAGCAGTCTCCTTACACAGCCTTTTCACTTCTCTAGCAGCTTTGTTTTTTTTATCTTGTAGAGCTAAAGAAACTTACAATAGTAATAGAAAGCACAGATTTCATGTTTAAGATGGAAATCTAGCAGATCATATAGTCATTACGAAGTCGACAACATAACAATGGCTACATTTACATGTCGACAGTAATCTTTCATACTTACATATATATATATATAGTTCAAAATACAATATATGATGAATAAAGTCCTGACAGTGCTAAGCTCTGTTCTCCCACAAACAACCATTGTCCTGACCCACTCTTAGTACTAAACTATCTCTTACACCATACCAACTGTACACCATTTAAATCCACACTTGCACCTAGTTCACATCATACCTATCAATTTCCAAACACAACATCAGTGTCAACAGCACTAGGGTGATGGGAGGGCTGATCCTCCTAATTTGAAATTTCAGTGTGAGCTGGAGGAGGTTCGAGGGATGCACAGATGGTGGAGTAACATAAAAAACTGCAGAGGGAAATAGCTGTTTTTACCATATTTTTTATTTCAGTAAAATTGACATTTTCTTTATATGGATTTTAGAAGTGGTGAAAGAAAGACTTGTAAGGTCTTCAAGGCCTGCATGCCTCTGCCCCTTTCTGCCTCAGCACTTATGGTACATACACAGGCTTCTTCAAACAAGATCACTTGTAATTTATACAGGGCCTACCCTTGCATGTTGAAGTGGGAGTCATACAGGAAGCAAGAGTAAGCAGTTTCCAAAATATTGTTATTGCTGGCAAAGTTGTGAAATTAAAATGATTAAAGACACATCACTGACTAATGTGGTTCCTACATGTATGTTTGTATGCGAGCATAATCACAGGAGCAATAAATCATCAGTTTAGACATTGCCTTGACATGGAGGTGAATGAAGGTGAAAGCGCACATTAGATTTAAAGTGGTAAAATGTGTAAATGAAGGGCACCACATATTTTCAACTTTATTTTAATGAAGGGGATAAAATTATCTTAGCAATAGAAATATGGATCATAATATTTGCAAAATTCTTATGCCAAGGCATGGCACAAGAACTATGTGGCCAGTAGGGGTGGGTAGGGGAAATAGATTCCTCTCTTCAAAGATTATGTCTCGATGCAGAGAAGTCTCAACCTGAAATTGGAGATCCCTCCTGGGCACATTCAAATCAGCAGTGATACACATTAAACAAACGCTCTGCTAATTTGCATATTTGGGTGACTCAGACTTTGCCAAAGTAAGGGTAAAGAGTGTTTATCGCAGCATATATGTGATGACACCCGCGTATACTGTATGTCGTATAGAATACCAAATTAAAGCACATGGTCAAAGTGCTTAAACCCCACTGCAATGTTCCTGCGGTGTGCAGTTTCGTCAGTCTGTTGTGCCTGCCCTGTATAAATGAGTGCAAGCTGCAGATCAGGAATTATGAACAGTCAGGATGATAGAGCGTTACTAATTTTTTTTTCTTATAGATATTATGCTAGTATTTGAGTGCCTTAACTCTTACGGTAAGAATTATGGCCAATGAGCCACTGTTGAATGTTGACATTTTTCAATGGAATAACAATAAAATCTACTGTTTTTTAAAAACAATCTCTTAAGTGTTTCATTAAAAAAAACATTGCAAGCAAAACAGGAAGAAAGCTGTCCATCTCTTTAGCATTTACTATATATAGTAACAAACTTTCACATTTACTTGTTGACCTAAATCTCTTGACAGAATATCCGTTTTGGGCTTTAGTGTTTGTTATCTCTACTATTACACATCCAGGAAACCATCTGTCATCACCAACTTTCAGCTCGGCTATGGCATCAATTCACTAAGACCAGGCCAACCCATCTCCTCTAAAGCTTCCTCCTAAAAGCTGTTGCCTTATCCAGCCTGCTCAAGATTATTTGTAAAACCTCCAAATATGTCGACTCCTCACCATCTAATGAAACTGTAAGTTTTACTACTGCCACTATTTACTAACATGAAATCTATTTCCTGTTTTTTTTTTTTTTTTGTCCTTAGTCTGAAATATCTCAACAGTCCAGGGAATGTTGGTAATCCTTACCATCCAGCTTAGTTTCCTTATGGACCAATCCAGTTACTGTCTGCAGTTTCGTCACTTTGTAGGTGGTCTTACTGCTAAAATTTATTCTGAACAAAGTGTACATATAGACAAAAATATATGAAAGTATTCCTAATGTAGGACATAAACCAGCCACTTTTACTTTTCTCAAGTATGACACGAGTCCAACTCCTCTTTTTTTAAAGCACTCTGTTCTAACAGGTGAACTATTTAAATAGATTGCCAGAGAACCAGGATGATCTTCAATATTATTTCTTCAGTTTGACCTTGACCTCACACTGGCACAGCACTGTCCTTCCCTTTCCTTTCTCTGCTTCTGTGGCCAAGGTGTTGGAGCCCATAAATAACACCCTTACTGTCAAATGAAAGTCAAGGTATTGCCACAATTGCAGTGGTTCTTTTAAGGCAATCTTCTAGGTCACCGTGGCCCAAACAAAGGAAACATGAATGAGATAGTAAGACTTTTCACTTGTGTAGGCTTACAATCTTCTATGGTCAGCATATTTGTGCTGTTAGATGAAAATGTTAATTTCATATTTCATTTTTAACAATTAGAAGAAATATTCTTAAGATTTTCAGAATAATAGACATTTTAGATTTTTTGTCAACAATTTCATTAATAAATTGGACTTGTATCAAGGGACTTGTTTTGTATTGTATTTAACAGGTTTAGGACATAAAGCTTATAGATTTACCTCTACAGAGGTATTTGTTTTTAAGGTGCGAGTTATTAATGCTATTACAGCTATAAATATATAAAAAAAAGTTTCTGTCATATAGGCCTAAGTTTTATTTACCCTAAAATACCTGGTCTTTACCACTCTTGTGTTATAATTCTCAATGTGTGAGTTTTGTAAACTAAAAGTTGAGTATTGCTGGCCTTTAAAAAAACTCTTTAGATGTCTCTAATCCTCACAAACCCAAACAAAGAAAGGATGGAGGGCACAATACTGTCACATAGGCTGTATATTGGCTTTGAAGAGGCTTAGCACTTCTGCTCTACTTAGGGTATGCCATTTGGCACTCTGTTTTGTCAGCTGTATTCATCTGAAGCCCTTACAGACAGGCCATAGGTTTAGATAATTTACAAGGCCTCTATTTACTACCCATGTGAAGAGAAAACTGAGTCAAAATATGAGACTGTGGCTTTAAACTCTGTTTCCATAAATGTTTGCAGTAGGTTATTTGTCCAGTTTTAACAAATGGGGTAGTAATCAGCAGTAGTATAGCAAGTAATCTTCTTCTAGATGTCTTTTAAGTTACAAAGTAAAGACAAAAATAGATACTTTACAGGTTGTTGAGGTGAAAGCTGTAAGGATTGTCCTTCACAGAATTTAAAGAAGAGAGCGCTGCTGTTCATCTTCATACATCAACTCTAAAATAGTGTTTATGACCAGAACCAAGGATAGAAGTCAGACACACGGCAGGAACAGAGTCCTCTGCTGTTGGCTGAAAGTACTGCAGGTTACTGCAGACCATATCATACAAGTTGGGACAATGCAACAGGCATCCACACCACTGACAATTAAAATAGACTGTATACTCACTGACTATGTACGGGAATAGAAATATGGACTCTGGTTTATGCCTGAATAATAGATTGTGCAATTGGATATAGTGCTTAGACATAATGGTAATTTCTATTTGGTTTGTAAAATATGGTAAATACAAAAATAAATTATGTCCTATGTTAGAGGAGTAAATGAAACCTCAACCTCTCAGAGACAGGTCGGCTGAGAGATGGGTAGAGAGAGGGAGTAAAGCAGTGAGGCAACATGTTCCCACAGGATTGTTCTGTAAGAACAGGTTCTCTGACAGTTTCCAAAGGTTACAAGAAATCATTTGAAAGATAAAGCATAGAAAAAGTATGAATACATCATTCTCACACAATTGAGTAAGCCATCAGATTTGCTTTCACATTACTGCCAAGAAATTATAGTTTTTCCTGCTGGTGGCTATAATAAGTTGTCACTTGTTCACTACTAATTCTTGCAGCGTAATCAATTTTTTTCTTGTGTACTACTTGAAAAAATGATGTAAATGTAAATCTGTATATTATGTGACCTATGAATGTAAAAACAGGCGTTGTGTTGGGACTACTCTGGAAAGTGCCAGGAAGACTGCATGTGTTTGGAGTTTCAACTTTCAGCATGGCTAATGTGGGTGCACAGGCATTTCTACTAGCTAATGTTACATTAGAAGATGTAACGGTTAGCTGTTTAGCAAGGTACACTAACACATAAATTTATTTTTGTTAATTTCATATGACCTACACCTAGGCTGTTTAACACCACTGAGAGTTTTTCAGCATTGCCAGCCAGCTATATTTTAACTCATTCATTTGTATGATGCACCTTCAATGGGCGGCAGTAGGATGAAAATTGGTAGAATGGAGAAACAGACAAGGAAGACGAAGTCTGGGGTGTGTAGTTAACGAGCAGCGTTAGCTATGTTATTTATTTATTTCATTGGTTTAGTTGGTAGTAAAGTTAAGGTGACACGTTTTGCTTGAGTAATGTTGAGCTAGATTAAATTTATTTTCTCACAGGTGTTGTTAGGGCTAAACTTTGCTCTGTTTCTAATGTGTGACAGCCAACCAGGTGTTCTGCAGTCTTTAGGAGAAACCAAGCTGGCTCACCAGTGCTAGTTTAAATTATTGGGAGTCCTAACCTTCATTTGTGTTTTGAGTTTAGAGTTTGCCTCTTACATTGCTGGTAGTGGAGAGAAAAGCGTGTGAAACGCAGAGGTAGTTTTGGGGTGTGTGTCAATAGAAACATGATTTATAAAGTGATTTTATGTGCTTAACTAGCGTGACTAGCAAGCTAAAAACAAGCATGCCATTATCAATCACTCTAAATAAAATATGGATATAATGCAGTAAGGTGACATGCAGTGAAGCAGAACTAAACACCTGTAAATGAAAGTATAAACCTCTAGTATGAAACAGCACTAGCATTAAACTCTTCTATCTAGCCGTCTGGCAGCAAACAGTCAGTGGTAGATACAAAAATTGCTTAGCATTTTCTGTTTTTCTTCTATACTCTGTCATTGGGCTGGTTTGACCACAGTTAAAGTCACTTTTTGGCCTGGTGAAATTGTTGTTAAAAGCAGAGACACTTATATTCTACCAGCAAGTTGTTCAGCATTTAGAAAATGATCCTGAATGTACTGCAGAACAAGTTTCATCTTCAACTGAGAAACTCCCTTGAAAATGTCATACACTATAGCTACAGAAAAAATGGATGGCTGTGTAGACATACTGAAGTGAATTCAAAAGACAAATATATTTTGCACCATATGAGGTTAGGGTTAGAGATGCAGAGCTTATATGCACTGTACAGTGCCAGAAACAGGTTGTGGTAATGAAAGGACAAAAAGTTGTGAACATTTATCATAAATCTGGGGAATTACGGGAGAATTATGACCCCGGGAGGCAACCGGGAACTAATCGCAAATCCCTAATATGCATAATTAAATGGGTCTTCAAAATTTGGGTGAATATGTCTTCAAAGGTTTGGAAGAATTGATCAATTTAGTTTTTACTTGCCATGAATCTCAAAAGAATTGACAGTAGACTGGCTTAATCCAGCTGGCTTGAGTTGCAACAGCTTAAGTCCACATATCTAGAGTGCTCTAATTTGACTTTCTCAACAGTTGAGATGTTATTGCTGTCTCTTCTACATTCACCTCTTCTGTACTGCTCTTTGGTTTGGCTGTCACATGATATTGTAAAATAACATCAGTTTGATTCTGCTGGTCAGTATGTTGAGTGTGTTTGTTTGAATGTTTCATAAATCCTGAAAAGTACCAAACACATTGCCTTATCCAGTCTGAGCACATTTAATGCAAGGATTTATTTCAAGCCAAGTAACCATGAACTAATCGTTAATGCCTAATGAGCATATTTAAACCAGTTAACTCAACCACAAAAAACACAACAAATTTCAAGCACTAACAAAGCAACCTTGCCCTAGCTTCAGCACCTCTCCAGCAGCTGGCCTGATACACCCTCTCCAAACATCAGAACTAAATCCTGTTCAACATGGGCGGGGTGTTTGGTGGATGACAATTTCAGGATTTCACAGCTGAACAAAGTTTATTGGTGTGTTGCTTGTTTGAGAATATACTGTCTAAAAAATAATGACAAATATACACCAAGCCTGTGAGTTCTTTAAAATGTGGAAACGTTTCTTGACTCTTCACTGCTGGGGTTCACAGGCTCTGTTGTAACGATCAACAAATCACATTTTTTATTTTATTTCATTAAAGTGCATAAAAACTGTATGGTCCTGCATTGGATTGTTTTAACTTCATCTGAAAACAAGAGTGAGAGCGCATGGGCTAAAAACTATTTGCAAATTACCCATTCTTCTCTGCCAAAGTCAGCTGCCAGTATGTTCTTTTCTGGTTTCATCCACCAAAGACTTTGGTTTGATTGTGTTAATTTATTATTTGTGCTCCTGCTCCACCAAGTTGGCAAGAATGGATACCACTAACTTTACAGCATAACGCAAAACCAAAGGAAAGTGATCATGATCTTAATAATGGCATTCCACCCATGTACAATTTCCATTTATGGCATTCTTATCCTGATGATTTGTGACCATAACGTGTCATGGAATCAACTAATGGCTGCTGGTCAGTGGAGAGGAAGAGTAAAGGGATTTAGGGATTGGACAGATAAGGGGAGCAAGGTGGGGAATAAGGAATAAAAGATGAGAGATATGGAACGGGAGAGAGAAAAGAGACGAGATGAGATAGTGGATGGATGGAGGGGTTTGCAGGACTGTGCGGCTGAGCAACATGAAAGTGAAAGTGGGCCGCAGCTGGGCTATAGCTGGGGCAGACAGCTTTTAACAGAGAGCAACAGTGTTGGGCTGACGCTGTGTAAAGTGCTCTTCAATCTGTCTTCTCAGTCTGCACCAACCTGTGTTTATCATCCATTACATATATCACATGTTTTCTTGACAACTTTGATCAGATTTGTGTTAAGCAAATCATGTTTTGGGCATTTTTGCATTTATTAGATAGCAGCAAGTCAAGAGATGACATGAGATACTAGAGAGACACAAAGAAGAAATGTTTTTCTTTTGGCATCATTTATAGAAACATGTATATAACATTTATAGAAAATGCATGACAGCTAAGTACACTAATTCCATCATACAGTTCTGGACAGTTCAATTATGTAAATTGGACCTTTTGAAATGTTCAATTTGTGGATCCTTCTGTTATGATTTGCTATGTGATCTTTATTGCTGTTGTTGTCTAGTGTCTTTTAAGCCCACATGGGTTGGGTAGGACACGGCATTTAAATCAATCAAACAATCAAATACAGCTAGGATTGTACAATTTTTGTTTCTGATCCTGCAGGGAGTGTTATTGTTTTTCACAGGTTTTTAAAGGTATATCAACCAGAGTTTCATCCTATTCTTGTTGAAAGTTTTTTTTTTTTTTTGTTGACACACACTAAGTGCTGGCTCTAGCCTTAGGCAGGCTTGGAACATTTTTCAGGATTTAGTCTTGAGTGCTGATCTCAAGCTGAGTTCTTCCTGAAACATAATGTTACTTTAAGAGATTTCATGGAGTGCAAATCTCGTAATCGGTTCATATAAGCCATTTGACATGGACAATAGAGAAAAACTCCCTGAGGTTGTATTAGAATTTATTGAACAGTGATCATAAATACAGGCATTCAGGGCACCCAGACTTTCTGAAAGTGACTATTTTACATTCTATATATGACTTAATAAAGCATGTTTGAGTTGCTGCCCAAATTTATGAGTCACATTGGGCTTTGATGACGTATGGCTTGATATTACTTTATCAATGTAATTTGTAAATTCAGCGTTGCCCTTGGAGTCAGGAAGTCTTTTTTGTTTTTGTAGCTGCTTAGCTGAAGCTGACTTCCATATTCCAGCATCACTCATATCCGAACACTTTCCTGCTGTGACAGTATTATTCAAAATAAAAAATTTTAAAAATTTGGCACCACAGAGAGGCTGAATGGCACACTTTACTGTTGTTTTGGGAGATGGTTGGAAATGTATACTGCTAATTTTGAAATCTGCATGATCTCATTTTCCTCAGCATCAGAGAGGGCTGTTTTCAACTGCGTTTACATGAAACAGTGAAAGGAATTGCCATTCCTTTCACTGTTTTAGTATCAGAGACTGAGTGCACAGAAAGAAAGGGGAAATAGCAGGCTACCCAAAATAAATCAATACATACTATTCAGTATGCTGTCTAAGTTCACTGAACTTTGGACAGATTCCAACCTACTGTAGCTTTCTTTCTGCATGTGACCACATTCATACCTGTATTTTAATGACAATTTAGTCATACATTTGTTGAACAATGTACTTAATTGTTCAACACACACTGGGATGCACAGTATACAATATATACAGTATACCAACAGCATATGTAGCATAATTTACACAGTTAAAATCTATTTGTGTGATTCTGTTTGATATAAGAACACAGCAGGTTAGATCTTTGATTGAGCACCAATCATAGTGAGTAGCTTTTGTGTACAAAGAGAATGAATGTGCTTTTATTACAATTGAGTTGAAAGATGATAGAAGAGAAAGTGATACAGCTCCCAGCAGGAAAACTTTTGCACTATTACCACTTTAAAATGATTTTGTTATTTACACACACAGTGGACAGCTCTGAGCTAAAGTGACATGTCAGCACCACAGAGAGTCTAAACAACTATTCATTGCCACATTTTTTTTTCTTGTTAGTTAAGCTGAGACAGTAGGGCAAGAGTAAGATCCAATTTACCAGCATACTTCGCAGACAGAGCAGACCTATGAAATGTTCGGGATCCTAGTGACGTTTTTGGTTGGATTTCTGCAAACTACTTATTTTTGGTTAGTAACATAATGTATAGCATGGACAAAGTAAATACAATTGAATAGTTTTTATCCTAATTTGTATCTTAACACCGATGCATTATAGTGTCAGTGGATGTATTTGTAAGGTAAACAAACTTTGTTGAATCTCAAATACTCAAGAGCAAACCCACTGAATTTTAAATATACGACAAGACAAAAACTTTTCACTTTTCACATTTCACTTCATTGCTTATAGTTACCAGAACAGGGCAATCTGTTTTCTGCACAAGCCACAGTGGGCAGCTCTAATGCTTTTTACTGGCAGAAAGTGATGCTTTTGGTTGTGTAAGATAGCAACATAGCCTACTTTGAGACATTTAACACCTCTCTATATTACACAATGACTAAACAATTGTTGTTAATTGTGATACATGTTTAATTAAGGCAGTATCCATGGAATATCTTAATAAATCCTGCAGTACTCGCTGATCTCTTGGCTTTCTCTGTGTAATGCCTGAGCAGTCACAGTGCCAGGATACTATGGTGCTTTCCTTATTCAATAGGGTGGGCAGTGGAAAAATGCTAACTGCAGGTGGTAGCATAACAAATAACTCCAATAATGTGGAATGATAGGAGAGAGGGTAAAACAGTGTTGTGTCAGAATTGTTTTGCATATATTGTAAAATGTCGATTTTCTGTATATTCCATGCTTTACAGTTACACACTAGGGTTGGGCCAATAGACGATGTGTGTCCATCGGTGATGGATGACATCATGACGTTGAGCGTGCATTGTAATTGTAACCACCTACCACCCGTCAATGCACCATGTAAAAGCAGGTTTTAATCACCACAAACATTATTATTTAAATTTTAAATATGCTTTGCATCTTCCTCGGAATTCTATTCTACCATCACTCAGACATACAAGAGGCCTACATCTCGGGCTTGTCCCTCCCCCCGCGATTTGTTATAACAGCAGCTTGTGGGCTTGTTAATGACGCAGCCTTTCAAACAACCAAAATCAACATCTGCACCCTGATTGTTCACTGCTTCTTTACCTGGTCTGTGCTTGTAAAATTTGCACCGCAACTTGGAACCTCATAGGCTACCAAGTTTTTAACAGAATAAAGTCTGTGCGAGTGAACGCATGCACATAAGACGACCGCTACCCCCCTCCCCCGATGTCATTGGCTTCCCGAAGAGTCAATGTAGACATCGTCCGATGGAAATTTTGTAGACATTGTCCAACCCTAGCGTGCATTATGATATTTCAAATAATTCTATTGTGTGACGGCCTTTGATTGGATTATGTTACACAACAAACCCAATGACTGCAATTGAGCTGATGGAAAACAATAGGGAAGGGTTTTAATGCTTCTCAGTATAGGATCAGGAAAGCTAACTTAAGACAACAAAGCAGCTACAGCTCAGACAACATCAATACTTACTTTATTAATCTTGTAGCAATCCAAAAAGTTTCCAGTGTTTGACTCCTCCAGATATTTGGCATGCTAGATATCTGGCAGACGTTGCGATGTGTCAGAAATGTGTCTGGGAGCCGTTTTGATATGTAACGACTGGCGACCGCTGATTTACCCCGGATCACATCCTGATGGTCGGTGAACTCGCCATGCGGCAAATCGGTTAAAAATCATGTAGTGTGAACTAAGCTTAAGGTTGGCCTTTGAGGGTATTATCCCACTTGTGCTGTGGCTACTTGCCAACAAAAAATGTAATAATGTGTCATTAAATCAAAAACATCAGTCACTCAGTCATTTTTAATCTCACTTTTTTGTTTTAAACATCATAATATAGATCTTGAGCCTCAGAATTCCTAATGATTGCATTTCTAAGCAACATCTTGCTTAACAGTGCTTAACACAGAAGTGGTTCACAAGGCTGGGCTCAGATTTAAAATCCTGGCAAGTTTTGAAATCAGGAGAGAAAATCTACTGATTGCGCTAAAATTTTGAAAATACTCTACCTACAACAGAGCTGCATCCTGCTCTGCAATATAATTGTGAGAACAGTTTTTCAAGCAGAGATAACATTACCTAGTGCTCTCTTCCTCACAGGCGGCTTTTCTCTCCCTTTCCATCTGTCAGACACATTAGCTCTCTATTGCTTGGTCTTTCCCTCTCTCCCTTACCTGTGACTTCTCCGTCTATTCTCTGTGTGGTTTTTCTCAGGTTTCCTCTCTCCTTCTCCCTGCAGCTGTCTCTCAGAGCCACAGGCTGCAGCTTTACCACATTACTTCAAAGGCGCTTTCTTTCCTAATTCTACAGTTACTTTTTAAATTAAATTTGCATGGTTCTCAATAGAAAGTTACACAAATAACCCTAGTTCAAAGCTCTTAATTTAGAAGTGTAAACAAACATCTGCGTCATAGGTGTGCAGTTATACTGTCCGGTTACTAAAGGTTAATCCACACCTATGAGAATTTTCAATGGCAATGGTACTACTTGTTTCAGCACTGTAGACAAGAAAGAACATACTCCAAGTTTTGGCAGTATAACAACAGAAACAGAAATCTAGTATCTTGAAGGTTACAGGATAGCATTTGTAGTTTTAGGGGTTCAGCTCCCACTGGGGTCACTCATGCTGAAAGATATTCACACTCATGGAACTGTAAGCCGCTTAGCATAAAAGCATCCACCAAATATCACATGTTAATGGCCTATATTACCATATTTTAGCTCCACCGAGCGAGCACAGCTCACAATGTGGTTTTTCTGAATGTGATTTTAAATTTCCACACTTGGTGCATTGCTACTGGGTTCTTTTTTGCAAAAGTTTCCTTTTGCCAAAATCTCCATTACATGGTATAATAAAAGCCGATCAGTTCACTGAATACACTAAAGCTGAATGTTAGTCAAACTTCTCTGACATTGTGTGCTGGCACTGAATAGATTCATGAACAGTACCTGATGGACATTTGGTTTGATACATACATGCGACAGCCTTCATGTAGTCGTAACCCCACAGACAGAGCAAGTCGCTGATGTTGTTCAGTGTATGTTTTCCATCCCACTGGGCACCATTTGTAAAATGTATGCACTTGTGCTATTGTAAGTCACTTTAAATGGATGAAATGTAGCACTTCTGACTTCAACAGCATCCGCAGTAGCATATGCCAGTGCTGTGGGCTGTCGGAGTCTGATAAAAAAGTTCCACTTTTCAACACTGCAGAGTGAACACTTCTCAGTTTTAACACTATATTGGATATGTACCATGCTGTTAACTGCTGGAGCCTAATAATAGGCTTATGGCAGAGATGATGGCATATAGAGAGACTGAGTATCTATACTCTGTATGTCAGTCCTATATCCTAAAGCCGAGAGCCAACCCAGTTTAACCATTTTCATGCACTAACTTTAGCTAACCCTAAAATGCTATTACCCCTGTGTATAAAATAAGATTTTAGTGCATGTTACTGTAAAGCATATTGCAATTTGGGCCCAAACTTGTTACATGTTATATGTTTAAATTATGTAAGGCAAATTTTTTGAGAAGCCTTTTTAGCTGTCTGGTTGTAAAGAAGACCCATAAGCACAATTTACAGTGCTAGTGCAACCTCATCATGAGGTCCATTGAGGTATTCCCCCTAATCAGTTCCCCCCCTATGCACTTGACTATGGAGAAGAGGGTATAAATAAAACGGATAAAAATGGGACCCACTCACCATCCTCAACTGTAAGCGGGAAATAGGTCACCATGGATACTGATAGACACCTTGGTTGTTCAGCTGTTCAGTTACATAATGTTCTGTTCCCCTGATGTACAACAGTGAACCTGTGACATAAAATACGTTGTACACCTAATAAAACAGTGGTACAAATAAAACCTTCTCTAGATTCTGTGATGAAGTCCATAATACAAAGAGGCAAGGCATGTGTGCCTAGCGGAGTTAAGTCTGCACTGAGGAACAGTTCCAGTAAGAGGATGTTATATTTCACTTGTACTCCCCACCAACTGGTTTTGGACAGTCCTTAACTTGACAAACTCTCCAAGGGAAAATGCATGAATGAGGTCGAGGGGATAGATACGGGTGCAGTAGCCAGAATTGAACTGAAGCGTAATCATGATGTTACCATTAAATTGTAGATCTGTTCTAGCATTATACAGCAATTTTTAGTATGCTGCACTGTACTATACTGGAAACTATACTGGAATTGTTACCTATATGAAGCTTTATGAAAATGGGCTTCTTGAGTTTAGTTTCAGCACCACCTTAATGGACAGCTCCAGTGTTGAGCAGTAGTCTGGCTGAGTGTTTCAGCACCAGTAGAAGAGGACAGCTCCCTTAAAAACACCATTCTTAGCTCAGTAACAAGTAACAGGAAAATCAACAAGGGGATAATACTAGAACAGTCTTGGCCTCTCAACCATTACATTTACGCCATAGGAGAATGTTCCTTTTGTCATTTGCACTTGACAGTCCCAACCTTTATATATTTACAAGGAAACAGGAGAAGGGGGCGAGAGCAATAGAGGGAGAGAATGAAAGGGAAAAAAATGTGTGTTCCTGTATAATTACCCCTGAGAACATCCTCTCAGCACTGAGTAAGTTCAATACCTAGGCCCCAGGCTAGGATCTACCTGTTTGTCTCACTCTTTCTCATGTTTTCTCAATCTTTCAATCTCTGCCTGCCAGTACCAATCCCATCCCCCATCCCAACCCTCCCAGTTCTCCCCACCCTGCCCTTTTTCTTTATATCCTGGGTCAAGTGGAATGAAGGTTATAAGGGATTACATTTTATGGCTCACTTAAGAAGACTTCCTTTAAGTCCATATATTTGATAGAAAGGGTGAATATATTAAATGGTGGGGAATCAAGATTCTAGCCAGCTGTAATATGCGGATATTACAGGGTGGATCAGTGGATTGCATTGTGGCCTCACGGCAAGGGTTCGAACCCCGAGTTCTGCGGTCCCACCATCAAAAACATATTAGGTTCTCCAGTTTCCAGTGCCATTGACCATTGCCACTTAGATCTGGTCCCTGGGCGCTCTACAGTGGCTGGCCACTGCTCCCTTGAGGGATGGGTTGAATGCAGAGAATACATTTCGAATGTGCATGTGACAGTAAAGTACCTTTACCTTTACAGATACAACACACACACACACACAAAGGAGAACTTGATTACATTTCTTATCTTTACACGAGATACACCTTTTCTTGCCCCTTGAAAAATATCCCCACAACCTACATCTTTAAAAATGATAAAGACCCAAAACTCTTTTCACTCTTCTGTGCTCTTTTCACCTCAACCTTTGTAGATCTCCGTTGCCTGTCTCCACTTGTCTTCCCTCTCCTTTAGTCTCTCCACCCGTAGATAAGGAAAACTCTTAGAGTGTATCAATTATTCACTTAAGATGAGTTTAGATTTAGGTTGTGTTTCTGTGTGTGCGGGGAAGGGAGGATAATGGTGTGTTTTTTGTGATGTGTGATCGTAATGCCACAGTAAGATTTACGGCAGCTGGGAATAAGGCTCTCTTTGGGAGATAGTGCTATGTTGCTTGGGATTAGATTGGGCCCTGTGATGCCCCCAAACACATCACTCTCTGCCACATTAGGCAGCCATTAGCAGGCAAAAGCCATGGGTAGGTGGACAGGTGAAGCACCTCTTAAATATAGCTAGACAAACACAAAATATAAATAAATAAGGAAGGTATCTAATTATTAGCAAAACAGTGGTAATTTATTGCATTCTCAGCAAGGGTGGTGATAGATGGCCTAGTGTTGTTGGTGCCAAACTGCCAAACAACTATTCTGTGCAAATATTAGTGGCATCACCAGGCAAAAGGAAAAGGTATTGTAAACAACATTTGTTGACTAAAACAAAACAGTATATATTCTGTTGCTTCAAATCAAAATCTGCTTTGGTTTAGTTTGTGGATACATAAATATCAGCTTGTGCTGATCTTTGTTCTGTTTGTTTTCTGTGTGAGAATAAATCATCTCTGTGGGTTGCCAGTGGCCATTTGAAAGTGTCTGATGGTACTCAGGCTTAATAATTGTTGTCTGGTCTTCTATTTGAAAGCCCGTAAAATGCTAACACACATATATGTACACAGAAACACACACACACGCACCCGTCCTCATGATAGCAGGTTTTGCTTCCGACACAATAATGTTGACTTTTACTGCCCTGTCACTTAATGGCTTTGACGGCAACACGGAAATAGAGGCATAGTTGCTTTATACAATGTGCAAATATCTGACATTAACTCACATGTGTGCGGGCGCACACACACACACACACACACACACACACACACACACACACACACACACACAC
>JAPMOB010205249.1:0-14626 GCA_029875015.1 Lepomis gibbosus
CTGACAGAGGAGGAGGCCTGACAGAGGAGGTCTGCAGCGGAAGCGGCCTGACAGTGGTGGTCTGCAGCCAGACTCTATTGTAAAAATCTGGTAAGTGCTAAATAAGTAGCATTAAAGAAAATGACTAACCATTTCTGTGGTCAATTTCTGTAATTTGGAATTTGTCAGTGAGCACTACTACGGCAAAAATCACAACACCAAGAAAGCTAGCAGGGATATTGAATGTTGTGTCCAGAGACCACAGATATTCAAGCTGTTGCCACCTTCCATGGACAGACGTTTTATTATGACCATCCACAGTTTCCTTTTTCACTCTAGGGAATGAGTGGACTCCAGTGACTCTTTGCTCTTGTTTCTTGCCATCTGAATGTACGGTTACACACAAGTCCTGGACATACAGACACAGACACACACACACACACACACACACATACATTTCTTACACTAATACACATTTACTCAGCCATCTCAGCCACCTACACACACAAACACACACATACCAGCACAATACTCTCTCTTGCATGACTCACACACTGCTGCCCCCTCATTCATCAATAGTGCCAGAACAACTGGGCCAGGGGTCAGCGTGCCACTGCAGCAGTCAGGCAGTAGAGGTAGAGAGGGATTTAACAGCAGGCACCATGCCCTAAAGAAACAGGTCCTGCCTTTCTGCCTGCCTTCCTGCCAGATTAGCGCTCCATTCCATCACTTGCCTGGAATTGCAGCGCCGATGTGTGTTAGACTTTGATATGCCTGTCAGGTGACACCAAACCACATGGCATCGCACCCGGCCAGACAGTCGTAGCACTGTGTTGGTTGTGTGTGTGTCTACGCTGGATACATTACAGGGATGGTGCTAGTTTTACTACTGTGCCAATCTGTCCATGTGCAATGGATGCCCAAAGTGTGCGCATGTGAATGTGTGTGTTTTTATCTTTGTGTAGTGCTCGATGCCTTTCAGGTATGGCACTAGTACTTTCAGTGTGCCAACCCAGCCATGCTGGTGGATGTTCTGTGTGTGTGTGTGTGTGTGTGTGTGTCGCCTGTGCATGTGTGAATCCATCTGGTAATGACTTGGAGATGACTGGGCCAGTTGGCATTGTGCAACGGTGCCATTTCCAAGTCCCTGTGTCGACTTTTTTGCTCTCTCTCTTTCTGTCACACACAGTTACACACACAGACAGACACAGCTGTGTGGCGGTATAGTTAGATCCACAGAAACCCATTCTGGTGCCTGTTACTGATACATTCCCCTGTATCTAGAAGGATAACTGCAAACTCTCATAAGCCCACTACAGCCATCCAGAATAAATGCCACCCACGTCCAGAGGCACAAGAGATGAATTGGAGCTCTTTGTTCTGCTTTTGATGGTTTCTCTACTGTTTTTTGCAAGCCGGTGTCTGTGTGATTTTTTTCTTCTTATAGTGTCTGTCGTTTCAGTCTAAACATGGCATGAATATGATGTCATTCATGTTTCTCTAAATTTTCCCTCTTTGTACTAGGTCTGCAAATAATAAATAAATAAATAAATAATTGGTCTATAAACGGATGGAAAGTGGCAAAAATGTTCTGCAGTTCAAAGTTCAACAGTCCAAAAACCTAAAGATGATCATCTACAATGAAATAAATCTGTAAAACCACCTGTTTGGGAGATCCCAATGGGCTGTTGTAGTTGTCACTCACCCTCACAGACACCTACACATTCTATGACAGAGATTGGATGACAGCATGTATGACAGCTGGTCACAGGTATTTTAATCGTCTCAGGCTGGGGAGATCCTACATTTGAAACCTTATTACTCCACACTGGAGAAATAGCAGAAGGATGGATGGATGGATGAATGGATGTGTAAACAGATGAAACCTGAGGAAGACTTCTTTGTGGGTCAACGTATATCCAGTGTATTGTTATCTGAGAGCTGCAAACTCTTGGAAAACCAATTCTGGGTGTGTATGTCTATTTTTAGCTGAAGTATAGGCCTCAGAGGTGGTAGAGAGTAGAGTGTGTGCGTTACCTTCCTCTAGATAACTGACATACCGTAGGAAGTGGGTCAGCGCAGATTTTCTTTGAGGGCTTCATCTTATTCAGCCAGAGCCAGCAAACTTCCTCTAGGATTTAATAGAGGTGCACAAGGAAAGGGATAAAACAAAGTACATTAAAAAAAATACCCTCTCCACTGAGTCTCATTAAGCAAGTGCTATATTCTGGAACTCTGTTTGCATTTGAACATTGGTTCCATCCTCTGGTTAAAGCCACTTTGCCAGGTCTCTTTCTTTCTGCCTCTCCCTCTCCACTATTTTCTTTCTTTCCTCCTCACTCCAGCTCTGGTCTTCCTTCCTTCTGAAGCCTGCATCTTGCTAACAGCGGTGACACTGTGTCTAAGCTATCTCTCCCTGGCAGACCTCAGCACTGTGGAATCACTTTGTCTGGCCAAGCCCCGTGTCATCTGCATGTCCAGAGAACGAGAGAGAAAGAGGCAGATAGAGAGAGGAAGATAGAAATATACAAGTAAAGCAGGGGAGACATGGAGAGACATGAACAGGAATAGTACAGTAAACATCATTTAGTTTTTGGTTCCATCATGTAAGCAAAACAGACATCCATTCACCTCCATTATACAGTGATAAAGGTGGAAATCACATAACACCAAATCAAATATAACCAAAACTATACAAATGGCTAGATACTGCAAAATGTAAAGTGCTGGCTTTTTGTTTTGTTTTGTTTTTGGTGATTTGGGTAATATAAAGTTAGCTGGCTGATGTTAATGGAAAAGGCTAAGAGAAAAAAATTCTCAAATTCTGCATGAAATTTGAAGTGAAATTGATATGGCTGTCAAAAAACATACCATCCCCACACTGAAAGAAGTATTTTACTACTGGATTTCTCATGTTGTGTCCGTCATCAGGCTGACATCTTGAAGTGCAGCTTATGGTTCTCTGTTCAGAAAAGACAGTTTTTTAACCCTGGCCTTAGCTGGCCTCATGTGGTTTCATTGTTGGCCCCCATCATGGCAATCTCTTTCTGGTTCCTACTGTGGATTGAAATGAGAGCTCTCAAAGCAAAACTTCAGTTGTTGTCAGAAGCGAGAAACAGACAGAGAGAGAGAGAGTGGGTTATAAGAGGATACTTTCATGTCCTTTTTGATTATTTTTTGTTTTAATTCTTGTACAGATCCCTTCTGTCTGGCTTTGCAACTGCAGGCTCTCTGTCTCTAGAGGCTTGCCTTGAGAAGTAGGCATGATTCACTCTCTTCTTTCTCTACGTTATTTTTTTTTATCATGTTTCTGATGTTGATTCTGTGTATGATTCTGTTATGCTTGACTGTACATGCTTTTATTCATAATGCCGATAGAAGGGGTAATTCCAAAGGCAAAGGAAATAAATTGAGGAGTTGAATTGAAGATCAGTAGTGGCGTGAAAAAAAACAGCAACTTTTATTTTTTCCCCCTCTGGCTGTGTATCTAAGAATGTTTCAGTTGGAAAACAAGATTTTCAATCTCTTCACTCTACTCGTTTCTCTGTTCTTTGGCAGCTTCATGTGTAAGAGAAGTTACTCTTTCCATGCTTGTGGCTGTTACCATACTTTAGAGGGAGGGTTGAACAAAATTGGTCCATGTAATTTTGTTGTGCAGCTGACCCATCCGAGCAAATCGATAAGGTTGTCTGTGGCACTCAGAGTCAAACACACACAAACAACGGTCTTCACCTGCAGTCCAGAGTATTAGTCCTGTTTCAGTTGGCAGAAGAAATGGTAAAGAATAGAAGAATATTCAAAGTTTAATGTTTTTGTATTGAATCAAAATGAATGGTTTTGGTAAAAGCAAGGTAAAATCCAGTTGCACCTGGCCTTGGTCTGCTTAGTTGCGTAGGGCCTTATAATTTCCGCATGCAGCAAATCTGGACAGAATCGCAGAATTTGGTTAAAAAAATGGAATCAGAAACTACACACTACAACTACTACTATAGAACTGCTATGTTTTGTCTTCATTTACATTTCATCTACCAGCAGCATGCTTCTCTCCTCTGCTCTCTGTCTGGTGTTTCACAGAGGGCAGACGCACACACATACACACATCGCCATATTGAAGTGAGCTTGCTAGCTAGCGCTCACCACTTCAACAAACTCTCAAACACCGTGGCTGTTTGGGCAGAGTCAGATATTCCGTAATAAAAATAAAAAGCTACATTGAGCATATGGAGGCTGTGGGAAGAAATTATCAGTACTCAAGTAATAACCTATAGGGGAAAATTCACAAGGAGGCTTTTGCAAAAATAAATTCATTGTGAATTGTCCCCATGAATAATTTCACATACATTTGTACATTTCTATATGCGCATGTTGTTTGATACATCAAATTCATTGATATTGATTACACTTTGATATTTTCACACTGAGTTGTTGAAATTATAATCATCCACCACATGATTATATACTCTCTCTGATGACAAAATGTGCTTAAATTAAACACATAATTTAAAAGAAATCCATTTAAACAGAAAACAGAAACAATTAAGATGGATTTCATAGGGCCCTAGATGCGTTTGAGTAAATCACTCTAAACTGTGTAGAGTTCAAATGAAGTGATCTATGTAGAACCATTTGTAGGGAAATATGGTTTAAATGGTATAGATATTTATATTAAATAATACTGTAATAATACATATTATTAATAATAATAAATACTAGAATTGTACTTGGATTAACTCTTAAAGCAGATAATTGATAGACAATGAATTAATGTACTATCTGAATAATTAAACTGATACATATAATGAAATTACATCATCAATAGCTAGTAGGTTGAAAGATTTAGAGTTCTACATAGAAGAGCTTAGCTTATATTCTTTTTTTCGCAACATAAAGAAAACCACCCAAGATGAAACCAAACTAAAATGCACTTCTAATGAACTAAGCGGTTTGTAGGGTGTGTGTGTGTGTGTGTGTGTGTGTGTGTCTGTGTGAGAAGGAGAATGTGTGTGTGTGCGTGTACGTGCATGGTGGGTATGTGCCAGAAAGAATGTGCACTTGTTTCTTTCATCATTTCGCCATATGTTCACCGTGCACGAGCATGAACACACGTGTTGCAGACAAAGAAAGCACATAATGGGAGCTTTATATTTTGTGTGTGTAGTTGTGTTTGAGGCCAAATCAGATGTGCATGTGTGTGATCTGTGTTGGATCATAGTTGCATCGATTGCAGTCTTTTGCTGTGCCTTGCTCCGATTGCGCAGATGGAGGAACCGGTTGCTCCATCTGTTCACCTCAGAGATAGCTGCTCTGCGCTAAGCTACTTCGCTGCTCTTGTTGCTTCTTAAAGTTAGATAACTAAACTTGTTGCAGGGATCTAGCTTCTAACTTCATCTGTGGCTTTCCAGTGATCCCGACACATGTATCTATACTGAGCCTAAGCCTGTGCTGTCACGGCCAAGGGAGGTAACCACACATCAAGAAACATGCACTGCTGTAAATGCATGGCTTCTAGCAGACATAGCTGTATTAATGGCTTTCCTGCCACGATCTACACTATCCCATAAACCGAGTCAAACCTTTGCAGGCGACTGAAGCTGGCCATTTCTCTGGAAGCAAATATTTTATTTAAAAAATTTAATTGAATTTAAAATTGATGTTTTTTCTGTCAAATGGCTTATATTGAAGTCAAAATGTTTTATAAACCTTGTGAATGTTTACTAGTTTGAGACTGCTTTAACGGAACTCTTTATCAAATCCTGATCATTGCTGTCTGCAGATGTGTTCTCCCATTCCTGCCCACAACAATATTTTCTATTGAAAATATGTCTTCCCTTTCCTGCAGGGAAAATAAGATGGATTGTATTAAAAAACTGTTACTACATAGCTGGTAAATAGGCTACCATTAGAAGACATACACTGAAAAAAACCCTATTAAATGCATTTAAAGATAGTGATCATGCTGATCATGCCCGCATTAGAGTAAATACATCCCTCTCAACAATTTGCATTGGAACCCACAGGATACCAATTCAGCTGAAAGCCTTCATTTAAATTTCCACTAATGACACACAGAAATTGTTTAGTTGTTTGTTCATTGAAACAGCTATACATATATATATATATATATACACACACGAGCACACCTCTAACATGTTTCCTAAAGGTAATGCGTGCAATTTGGGGTTTTGTACCTCCAATAAATATAAAAGAAAATAAATGCTGATTGAATAGTTAAGACCACCATTGAAGAAACAGTACGCTACAGCAAATTAACAAAATAACCAAGAAAAAAAGATTATTCAACCTGCTTCCTCATTAACTCAACAAATTTTCAAACAGCTATCACAATCAAGTTTTCCTGATACCAGTGCAGGAGCTTATCCAGATATTGACATGTTTCTAAAAGAAATCCTCAAACAGATGGTGAACTGTTGTGCATGCGAACAAGCGCAAGCTTCCCCTCCCCACTGGGACTTTTAAGAGTTCTTTCTTAAAAGTCTTTAAGTCTGAATTTGGGATAAAGGGACTTGTTAAGATAGATGATTTTGCTGTGCAGTACCATGGACAGCGGATGTACCAGTAAGATCACAGCTGTTACCTGAGCACTGGCCACACAATGAGCTTCTTTGAGAGTTATTTTTTGTATTTGTATCCTTGCTCTGTGTGGACCTGTTTGTGGTATCAGGGTTATCACTATGCTATCATTGTGCCTAGTGGATAGCAAAATCTAACTCCCTCTCCTTTTTACCAGCCCCTTTCTTGTTTTAAATGGCAGTGTGTTACTCTGTGTGAAAAATATGATGTCTACATAACAAGAACTACAATATTCAATCAATAGTGTAATTTATTTCATATAATCTTAAGGAAAATACTGACTCTCGGAGTGCACCCATGATAGATGCACTCACTTGCACTGTTAAGTTATAGCTCATTTCAAAGGTAATGTAACCATGGTTCCTATGGTGGTTCCTAAATTTAATAGACATTAGTCAACTATAACTGATCACACAATCGAATGTTAAGACTGACTTTAGAAATAGTTTAATCATGTTGAGAATATAAGGCGGCCAACATTCAAACATCTCAGTAGTGTTAGGCAATACCACGGATGTAGCAGGTTGTAATTAGCGTGACATTAAGCAATATAGGCAAATGAACACAATTAGTCACAATAGGACAACTTTAACCATTCCATTTTTATTGGCTCTCTTGCCTGACATAAGCTTTAGTGATTATTGGATCTTCAAGTGCTTAAAAAAATGTCTCACCCAATTATGTGCTGTGAATACTGTGTTCTACTTCTTCACTTGGAGGGGGGAAAGTTTTGGAATGGTGTGCTCTAGCAGCACTGCTACTGCTTTTAACCTCTTTGATGAAACGCCTTGTTAAAGTGTCAGAATGAAACAAGCAATCTTGATTCAACCTGCATTGTGGAATGTCACAAATCGCTCTATTACACTACTTTTATGTACCCGTCACCATGGCTGGTAGGTTGAGTAAATTCACCCGCCACTACACTGGTGCTAATATCCAACCCAGGGTGTCATCCAAAACTATATCCATCCAAAACTATAGTTTGCAAGAATCATTTCAAATACTGAGTTTTGAATCATATTACCCACACACACCCCTTATCCTTGTTGAAGAATCCAGTCATGCTTTGCCTCTATGTGTACTTTTCCTATCCCCTCCCTCTCTGTCTCTTTTTCCTTCCACGTTCTCAGTCTCCAGCTCTCCCTCCCTCATCCCGTCGCACTTGCACTCAGCAGTAGTTAGATTGATCCAAACTTCAGTGGCTCTCCCTACAGCGGCATATCGATCAACCAAGAGGTAGGGGAGGAGGCAGGGGAGAATAGCTAGAGGAGGTGTCCTGTGTTCTCACCAGTCTCATTCTTCGCTTTTTACCCTAAGAACAACAATGAGTGAGACAGAACGAGACAGATGGAGGACTTGTGATGACAGCCCCCTGTGACAGGGCTTTCCAGCAAGGCAGGAACATTACATCAGTGAAGCGCACTGGCTCAAGTATTTACTTTCCTTATTATAACAAATGTACAGAGGAAAGAGAACATACTTTGAGTCAGGATTCCCACAAAACCATGCATGCTTACGGTTGTAACTGACGCTGGAATAGTTTCAAATTTAAAAACCAGGGATACCACAGGCATAACAACAGATTTAACCAATTTTTAACTAAAAAAGATAATAAAACTGTGGTTGAACTCATAGCTGTGAAGATGGAATCAGCATGGTTTATACATTTTATAGTGTGAGCAAGTTAACAGCATTTGGTTAGTGACGCTCTCATTTATTGAAGTCAGGCAGAATCATATCCAGTCAGTAACATTGAGATTACGTCTGTAAGCCCCCCCACGCACTACAGGATCATTTGGGCAGGTAATCTGTCACACCAGCCTTGGATCGGGAACAACCCCACAATGTTTTGACATGTTACCATAAAATAAAGTGGTAGCTAATCTGGCAAAATTATTGTCAGCTGTACTTTTTTAAAAGCCTGTGTGATAGACTGTTGTGTTTGTTGCCATGCTGTACCTGTTTGCAAAGTTGCCACATTACATATCAGCCATAAACGAATTTAACAGCAGGTGAAGTACTGTGTTTAGTGTTTTTGATTTGAAATTCATTGAGAATTTCAGGCCAAGTCCTAGTCTAGAGACATTCTGCGTTTCATTTATTAGCATAAATTGTTCATTGATGTTTCACAAAACCATGTGTATACATTTTTATTCACATTCTATGAAAATATTAACTAGAATATTCAGACTCTTGTCACCTTGGAATCCGCATGAATAAGGCTGGCTGATGTATTTCAGATCCCCACCTGCAATTCAAGCAACACTGCATTTTTGCAAAGTATGTGGTGTTTCCAGAAAAGATAATGAAAAAAGAAAGTATGTATTTTAATGTGTTTTGTTTCAAAACAGAGGCAGTGAGGCATGCAGATAACTGGTGGCTGACTTCTCAAAATCTGACTTTTGTTTATATCACCTAGGATATTAGCAGCCAGACAAATATACTGTTTTCATGGATGTTTCAGCACCTTTGTCAGAAACCTGCACCAGATATATTCATTATAGAACCTTCAGCCTCCTCCATTTTTAGACACACTGAAACTACAGTGCTGAATTCTTTGAAATATTAAAAGCATTACTCCGTCAGAATAAAACAGTAAAATTTCCTTACAGATGCACACAGGCACACATGTTTTGACAGTATTTTTACTATTGTCTTTTGATAATAAATACAGAAGATTAGTATATATTCAGTGTAGAGGAATTTGGCCCTCATCCTTCTTTTCTGTCTCTTGAGAGGAGCCTACACTTCATGCAAAGGCAGATGACAAATAACACACAATACAAAACTTGCGTCTTTGAGCCCCGGCCCCCAGTTGTTAGGCACAGGTGGGAGGCAAAGTACGATATCAGCAGAGGTTTCATGACCTTCTCTGAGTAAAGTTGTTTGGCCCTTATTGAAGCCATCCGCTGAATGCAAGCACTCTCTTCCTGGAGAGTCAATGCCGATCCATTGCCTGAAGCCAACTAGCCATTTGGCCCTTTCTGAACCTCTCTTCTCTTTTCATTGTCTCTCTCCCTGTTGCTGCCTCACTTGTTCTGTAGCTCTGCCAGCTGAGCGTGACGTCTGGCACCTTAGAAGAGCACAAAGGAATGAGGGAAAGGGAGAGAGGGAGATAGACCAACAGATGTAACAGGAAGCCTTTGGCCTGATCTTTTTTCCCTGCTTTTCATCATTTTATATTTCATTAGTGATTATATTTTGCCCTTTTATAAATTGTTGAGGGGGCATGGTGCCGTTTTATGGTTGAGTTAGGGGCTGTAACACATTGGAACTCTTAAGAGGAAGTGGCGGGGCTAACATAAGAAAACTGAGGAAGAGCAGACTGAGATGAAATCTTTAATGAATTATTAATTAATTAGGGTAGCAGAGACAGCCAGCGTGTTTACATGCACTCATCTTAAGTAATTGCTGGCAACTTACAGCAGTAAACTGATTTCTGAAATGTCACATAAATGAGAAACCTGGTTTCCGTAATCATGGTGCGGTATTAGAGAAATCTAATTACCCAGCTACATTTCTAGAAATAACGGAATTCTTGCAAATGTATATGTGTAACTAGTTTTCAGTCTTGCAACTAATACTGAGCAGTCCCAGTTTAAATAAGATTGTTTCCACAGCTGAACTGTTGTTGGTTCCTTTATTCAAACATATCGTTGTGCTCTGTCAAAAAATAAATTAATAAATACATCTGGAAGATGTGTTTTGTATCTGTAATACACATATAATGAGTAAAGGTTGGGAGAAGGGGGAAACTGATAATGGACCTGCTGAATATGAACACAGATTTGTGAAATCTGCATAACCAGTTTGCTACAGTCAGTGTAAATGTGGTGTGCAATTTCCTGTACAACCTGATTTCAAAGTAAACATACTCTCTAAGCAAGAGTGAAGATAGAAACAGCGGCATTCAAAAGCTTGAATGTGAAAGGCGTAGCAGTGAACAAAATGAAACATGTGGCCCTCAGTGGGTCTCTCCGTCAACATGTGATCAAGGTGCATAAACGAATTAACAACCCTCTGCGTGTCTCACAATAGGAATGTGGGAGCATATTTTACATGTTTTGGTTTATCCATTGCGTCCTTATACTGTGATGTTGTGACAGCCACGGTCTCGTCCATTATGCAAATAGCGAAATATATTGCTGCTGTTTACTTCTGCAGCTGCATTCACTTTCATACTGGCAAAATGTGTACATAGCCCCTTTCAGCATAATGCTCAGTTTATCTGTTATATTAATAGCTTTTTGGCTTTCAACCATAGATCTCTGTTATTTTCTATACTCTGTTCAAACATGACAGGACCATTATGGATAGAGACACATGATAAGAGAGATCTGCAGCTCTTTTTTTTCTAACCACCATGATGGGAGCACCGCTGGAGAACAGCAGTGAGTGTGAAAATATCAAGGAAGAAGAGCATTTACACACACTGCCTCAGTGATGAAATATAAATCTTATTTCGCGGTTAACCAAATGCAGCACTAGGGGGAATCTCACCCCATGCCTCACTAACCCTACTAGTATTTGTCAGAAACCTCCCCAAAAAGTTTCCTCATGAATTTAAATACCCGTTACATAGCTAGTAAGCTTATGTTAAAGAATTATCACTTTGTTTTTACAATGTGTTTTGATATAATATAATATTAATTAATAATAGAATTTACGTCACTTATATATCAAAAATAGCACAACCGTTTGACAAAAAGCTTCTTGCTCCCCTAATGTTGACATTCATAGACATGAGAACACCTGTAGGAAGCAAATGGAAATCCCTGTAGACAAACCCTTGGCTGAACTAAACAGTGTGCCAGTGGAGTAGTGAGTCTGCAGGGAGACCTCATTGTTGGGGGTTGTCAGGTCCACTTATCCAGACAAACCCTACTAGCTTAGTCTAGGGACTGATGATAGTTAGATCTGAGCAGGAACCTCAGGCTTTTAGATGCCTCTCAGCCCAACCCTGTCAGGATAATGGCGTCTCACTCCCCAGAGGTCACCATCTATAGGCATTAGCCCTTCATCTACCTTTCTACCTCCATTCCTCCATCTCTAGATGTCACCATCATCCCATTACCTCGTCCCCACACCTTCAGAGAGAGGCAGAGGTATCATCGTCAGGCTTTCAATAGCTCTGCCCTGTCACTATTAATATCTCTTCTCTTTCCATCTCTCTCTTTCCAACTCATAGCCCTCTTTCCTCTCTTCCCACTCATTCTCATCTCATTTTGAGGATATAGTTGATGGAACAGAGAGGGAGAGAGATAGAGAGGTGAGTCAAGGCCGAGCATTTTCAAGGGCTATCTCAACTGGAAGTGCATCCAGATGTATACAAAAAAGAAACAAGAACAGGGGTCAGTCAGGGTTTTGGAGAGGAAAAAATATTGTTATAGTCACTTTCAAAGACAGATATTTAACTCCCCGTCTCTTTTTCTCAATAAAACTCTCATTTAACAGTGTTGCATACACCAACAAATAATAGTAATCTCTGCCAGTACTAATGTTTATGGCACGCAAACAAAAACCCTAATATAAATTCTGTGTATATTCATGGAGACAATGACATACGCATGAACACATTTAAGATGCACTAAGATGCTTTTACGTCAGCTGTGAAGCAAAGATAAAAATAACACAAGATACAGCTCCAGCCACCTGTTATTATTTATTCAATTCGCACGTAAAAAGATCTCATCTTTAGCAAATAAAATAACTAAAAAAATGTTATGCAGGAATGAAGGGCTAACAAGTCAAAAAAGGAAGCTGTGATAGGCTAATAAAAAGTGATTTTTCCCTTGACGTTAAGGTTCCTGCTTCTGCAGAGTATTTTGACACACACACACACATATATATATACATGCATTATATATAAATTGTGCATATATGTGTGTGTGTGTGTGTGTGTATACTGTATATTTTCAGTCCTTTTCAGTCTTTCTTGGTCTTATATGGTTGATTGTGAAAAGATTCCATTTCACTTGGAGTATTTATGAGGCCTATTCATTCTGTGTGATAGGACAAGGCATTGTCTGAGTCAAGGAGTACAATGTGACCATATTGGGTCTCTTTTCACTATGGTGGGAGATCACACACAAGATTAAAAGTCGATCTATGGTGCTTGGAATGAGAGAAGGGGATATGTGAAGGACGTTGACCTTCAGTGATTTTATTTCTCTCTTGTTCCCTCTCTCTCTCCCACTCACACACACACACAAACACACACTAAGACTTTTATTCTCTCTCTCTTCTTCTATGACCAAACCATGTATGTGATTGTTTTAGTAAAATTTCCATAGCCCTGGGCAAGCCCCTAGCATGGCCTGAGGGGGGTTATGGGTAGTGTCTAACAGTGAGGCCAAGACTAGCCAACCACTTCCACAATTCAATTAAACCTCTGGCCTAAGTGGTGGTAGAATCACAGGGGAGAACTACACACTTGGACAAATGCTGAAAACATGCACGCACATGCACACAAACGCTGGAAAGTAAAGTTCTCTCTCCACACACACGGTGATGCACATACACGTACCTGCATTTATATCTGGAATATGGTCACAAGCATACTCGAACACACACACTGACACACACACACACACACACACACACACACTCACACACACATTTGCCCTTTGTTTTAGAAACAACAAAGGCTATCTTCAGGAATGCAATACTCAAAGGATTGCTAGGAGAGGAGAGGGAAGGAAATTGAAGCCATTAGAAGCCTTATTACTTTTTTATCAGAAACTGGAGGATAAGCTTGTAGAATATAGAGAGAAGGAAAGAGAAGCACTAAGAGAGACGTAGATATAACGGTGGGAGGGGGTGGGGGTGGTAATAAAAAGAGTGAAAGTGAAAAGCAAGGGGATAATAAAGCAAGAGAAACAAATGGCAAGTTGCTGACGAAAAGCAAGAATCAAATGAGTAAATGAGAGAGAGTCTTGGAAGAAATAATCAAATTCTTGCACATCAGCTCAGTTTAATCAGAAAAGGCTTGGGTCAATGGTGCCAGTTGCTTAAAAGTCAACTGCTTGGCAAGAAAGTGCAGAGCAGCTCTGTGTCCTCTGCTCCTCTAACGTCCTCTTTCAGCCCATTTACTTAGCTCACATAGAGGAAGCTGCGGAGTAATTGTAAGGAAGGGAAATTTGTGTGTGTGTGTGTGTGCACTCACGCATGTTGCTCCGATATCCCTTTTAGGTTGGAAAAGTGTGTGTGTGTGTGTGTGTGTGTGGAGTGCTAATATTGATGAATGAGGGTGCAGTGGATGACTCATGGGAGAAAGGGTCGATACGGGTGTGGAGTGCATATGTGTGCGTTTTTGTGTAGTCTATGTTTATGTATTAACAGTGTGTGATTTGCATTTGTAAAATATTTGCATTTTTTCGTACCTGTATTATGTGTGTGTCCACTGTTGTATCAGTATTATATACAGCCAAAACCTGTCTCTGGCTTGTACCTGTTGACCCACACTATTAAGGAAGGAAATGCTACATTTTTACATCAGGGTCAGGGTTGAGGTTAACGTTGCACTTCAAAGCCTTGACTGTGGAGGAATAGCGCATATTTAGCTTGTCTACCTCAAACATAAACTGAGTGCCTCTCGACCGTCTGTCTGTCTTTCTCTCTTTCTAACACTCGCACAAGCTTGGAGGGATGTATCATCTTCAAATGAGGAGACATCTCATAGGAGACCTGAGGAACGGACTGGAATGCTAATTGTCCTGTGCAACTGCTGGAAAAAGCAATAAGAAATGAAATCAGCCCGCAGACACGCACACTCACACGCATACAGAGACATGCACAATAAACACACTCTAACACCAATCACGCACTCAGTAAACACACACTTTCTCACTGCGCCAAACACTGGTAGTTTTACGCCGCTGAC
Organism: Lepomis gibbosus; assembly: GCA_029875015.1. Classification (NCBI taxonomy): domain Eukaryota; kingdom Metazoa; phylum Chordata; class Actinopteri; order Centrarchiformes; family Centrarchidae; genus Lepomis; species Lepomis gibbosus. Next base: position 14,453 of record JAPMOB010205249.1, read on the forward strand.
TGAGAACAAATGATGATACCATAATAATACCATAACCTGTGTGTGTGTGAGTGTGCCTGCTTGCGTGTGTGCCTCGGCCCATTATCTGTGACTTAGAGGCCTCCGCCAACACTGACGGGCCCTATGGTTAAGTGCCTGCAATAAAGGTCTTAAGTGTTTTGGGCAAGCCTGAAA
>JAPMOB010205249.1:14689-30132 GCA_029875015.1 Lepomis gibbosus
GGATACCCCTTCGCTTCACAATTGCTTCACATCATCCTGTATATGGAAATGTTTAATTTTGAGATAACTTGGAACTCACCCTCGTAGAACTGTAGGAAGGATTAGAGACACGCAGATTTGTGCAATGTAAATAGCTGCCTGGAGGAGACTTATTTACCTCTTGCAGATGATAGGATATGATTGAACGTGAAGGAATGAAACAGCTGACTTAGCTCTGAGGTAAATCCTTCCTATCCTATTAATTTAACACTGTGCAATTTCGGGTGCATTTATCAATTATCCTGAAGTGTAAAACATCATGTGAATGAGTGTGAAAAGTGAATTTGTTACATTTTAAGGGTACATTTGCATTAAATGGTGTGGTCATGGAATTCTGGCATTATTGGCATCGAAAGTGATGTTGAAACCTATTATTAGTGTGATTCAGCTGGTTTTCTCATCCAACAAAGTTTGACCAGCATAAGTGCCCACACCAACATCTCTGCCTCTGTTGCTAGACTTTAGAATTAGGGCTATTGCCGTTGATTAGGTGTAAAAATCCCCCTCCCCCCAGGCATTTTTCCTGTATTTTCATTTGGCCTCTTATCCCAGTGTGTTAATATGACTGTAACACCTCAGGGCACTCCCTCGTGTTGGGAAAAGGTGGAGAAGCCTGGCATATTACAGCAAAGATTATTGGCCTGCATATTCATGAGGCCAAATGGAAAGAGAAGCACTGGTTATTGGTTCTCGTGTTGCGGCTGTGGTGCCAACATCTCTTTTTGGGCTTGCCAAGGCTTCAGCAGCGTGGGATGGAAGAACTGTGAGGTTATTGGCCCTTACTAACAAGAACTCAGAGAAGAGGTCAATTCTTTTTATTCTTTTGATTTTTCATTCTTTTTACATTTCCTCTATTTCCCTGTGTCTCCCTTATAATGTCTATATCCATTTCATTCCCAAGTGGTTAACGATTTAAACTTGTATTACAGCCTGTACTAAAATCCTCCCTTTGTATTAATTTTAAAGGGAACAGCGTTATATTTTGCGTGTAAATGCCTTTGAAGCCTGGCAATCAGACATCCACTATGAGATGAACTATGTGTATTCACCACAGAGATTTATCATATGGTTTTATAAATAAAACCCCCTCAAAGTTGTTGGCATCTCTACTGACATATTTTAATGTACATTGCATACCATTTTCATCCATTAAAACCTTGAGCCATTAAATGGCGTAAAGAGAATTATAAAAAATATGCTTGTCTGTGGGTGAGCTTTAGAGTTACCCCACTTGACAACCGATTTGAACCTTTCTGGATCAGCGAAAACCCTGATTTTCCAGATATTCCCTAAAGACTCAGCAGGGTGTCCATATCTTGTGAGGAAAAGCCATTTTCATTGTTTTGCTCCTCTATGTGTTTTTGCTCCAATCGATCAAAACACCTGCAGCTTTACACAGCAAAGAATAATTGCCTCAAGCCAAAGGAAATGGCGGCTATATGAATCCTTTGTCACTTGCTGATGTATATACATAGATAACTCTGTGAAGGTTTAGTGTATGGAATGAATCACCATGCTGGCAGGATGAGTGAATAGAATGATAGAAGTCCACACTGGCACAGCATTGTTTTCCAACCAAAGATGGCAGCAGGTCTGCAAGGTATAGCCAGTGGATTGAATTTTCACTAAGCTTCAGGAGCCTTTCGGTTTAGTGTTATCTCCTAAAGAAGAATATGCCTCACTCTGTATCAAGGAAAGAATGGAAAGGAACAGAAATTTGTGACAAAATTGGCTTCATTATCAAAAAGAGGTTTACAAATGGAAGCCGTCTCTTTTATATTTTGGCCTATTGGACAGAGTTAATAGCCAAACTGAGCGCCTGAGCAGGAAGTTAATGTACTTGCATGTTCTGAGTTGCACTGAGGAACAGCAAAGCCGTAGGACAAGGGGATTAAAAGGAATGTGTGGTGTTTCTGATGGGTTCTTAGTCAGTGCCGGGGCTTTGAGCTAGACCCATGGATGGTGTAGAGCGAAGGGGGGATTTTCAGGACATCCGCTTTGTCGAAGTGAAACAGACCGAAATGGGCTCTAAGCTTACCAGAGCTCCCCAAGAACAGAGAGTGTGCTTACCATCCACTGAGGCTGAGAGCATCACTCTGTTTTTTCACTTCTTCATATTTTAATGCTGTTTTCTCTTTAGCTATGGCCTTGTTTAATTATAAACATTTTATAATTTGTGAATTAAGTTGTCAAAGGTCATAGTGAAAGATATGTTTGCCTTTTTAAATGCTGAAAGGAGGAGAACTGTTTGCATGTTGTGAGACATGCTCATTCCTGTGTGCAGTGGTTTGTCCTTGTTTACTGTGTTTCTCTTGATGGGGCTGTCCTTGGCTTAGCTCTGAGATTCCAAAGAATAGTACGATCTCTACAATCTACCCACCACAATGAGGCCTTGTGGGAGAGAAGGAATGAGGAGGAAGGTCAAGAAAGAAGTAGGGGAACAGAAAATGACAGGCGATAATAAAGAGGGGAAAATAGAGAAGCAAAGAAATGGTGAATGTTGAGAATAAAACAAGAAATTTCTAAAGTGAAAAAGTTTTCCGTAGAGACAATAATTTTATGGCACATACTGAATTGATATCAACGCATATCGAAAAATGCCTTTTCATTCAGTTGCAAATTTAAATACCTCATCGGTTACTAGAATGAAAGCCTGTCCTCTCCACTGCGAGAATGGATAACCAAGGCCTTTTCTTAAAATGGATTTTATGAAATTAGTATCGAAAAAAATATTGTTCAGGAACCACGATTTTAGTCACCGTAAAGCGGTGAATGAAAGTTGTTACCTAAAATTACTAATGAAACACCCAACAGCAATGTTTCTTATCAAAATGCCCTTGTTACAGAACTAAGATGACATAAAAACAGTCTCTAGAATCTGCACCTCACTGCATGTTTCCCATTTGTTGATTTATTTGTAGCTACACACCACAGTAACATACTATAGAAACAAATGTTCATACAGAGGAAACAAATGTTTTTCTCCATACAGAACTTTGGGCCTATTATGTTCTATGCCATAGCGCTCATATCAAAGAATCGAAAAAAAGTATGAGGAGAAACAGTGGGGAATAAATTTTTAGTGGGGGCAGTTTTATTATGCCCAATAACATCTATCAATCGGACTGCCAATGAAAATTAGCCTGTGGCTAACTCAGTTACTCTTACATTTGTTTTGAATGTAGATCAGTGTACATTGTCCCTTTTCAAATAAACAAACAAATAAATAAATGAATAGTGGGGTAGGCTACTTGCCTCTCATCCAGGTGCCTCTAAAGCCTGGGCCGCAAAGCTATGACGGGTTGTCTTTAAAAAGACAAGTCGTGGCGAGGCTCTCGCCAGGAACATGCTGTGGCTTCACAGGGCAACCAGCTCCTGCTTGTGGGTTTGGTGGGACAGGCTTACTGGAGGGATACGAGCAGCGGAGAGAGAGATGCGGAAGCTTTCGGATTGTATGTTCAATTGTTACAGTCTGCAGCTTTTAAGGAACAGCTCAAATATCTTGATTCTTACCAGGAGTTAGATGAGCTTATTATACCCAAGTTTGATTCAAAGCCAAAAAAAAGTTCCAGCTCATAACTTCTTGTGAATCCACAACTTGTTATTTTTATATTTCGGTTTATGAATTTGTGAGCTTAGAAGGTTCTGGAAAGTGGATTTTTTTTTTACTTTGAAAAAATCCAGACTAAATTGTTGTCCGTGCTTTTAGTTTGTATGCTAAGTTAGCTTACAGACAGAATAATGGAATCTTCTCATGTAACTCTCAGCATCAAAGTAAATAAGTATATTACCCAAATTCTCAAAAGTACTCCTTATAGTTGTATGTTTTCATTTAGGTAAACTAACCCTTTGAAGGGGATGTTGAAAGCCTACTAAACAACTTTAAAACCGCACTATCTACAGTGCCATCAATGCCTCTCAGGCTATGATGAGTTTTGAATGATGAGACCTTGGAGAGACCTTGAAGAAAACACTCATTTCTTAGCATGCTGCCTCCTTCACTTCATTCCTTTCCAAACCGCTTTCCCTCTAACTTCATACCCGCAGTCTATAAAAGGGAGCAGAAAATCTGAATCATAGTGCTGCTGGTTTTGGAGCCTGGGGTTCAGATAAACAGTGAAACAATAGCCTGGCCTAGAAAGTTGTCACTGGAGATAAACATAGCGGGAGAGTGAGATATGGTATGCCCCAGCAGGACAGGCTTCTACTCTATGTGTGTGTGTGAGTTGTGGTTGAAGGGATGGGCCACTACAGAGTGTCTCCATCTGGAAACACTCTGTTTTGGTCTGCTGTTTTAACTGGGGATGTGTAGGTTGTCTAAATAGTCACATAACACAAAGAGTCAGACAGGCACACACACACACACACATGCACATTCATACACATACAAAGACCCACACGTACGCACAGAAACATACTGTACACACAGACAGATTTTGTTTCCCTTTGTCATCTGGAGGACCTACAGAACAGGGCAACTCGGCTCTTAAAATAGAACCTCTGAAAAGAGTCAGGAGAGCCTCAGGAGATGAGACATCCGCAGATAAGAGACAAGAAAAGAGGGAGGAAGATGGAACGGCAAGACAGTCAGGTCCATTTTGCCTGGAAGCTCAGGAGGAGATCCGTTATGCTGGCTTCTAAGACGCAGAGTGCTTGGCTGAAGGGAGGCTGGGGGTAGATAATTTGTATCTGAGCTGTTTGTGATCTTGTGTAGGCTATATGTGTGATTGTGATGTCTGTCTACTGGCATGTTGGACGGAAATAGCCAGGGTCAGGAGATTAGGCAGTAAAATGGCTAAGTGCTCATCTGGTCATCTTCTGTGAAATTCATTTCAGTCTCTCATACACACTTACAGAAAGAACCTTGCACAGATTGCACACACACTGCAGTGCAGGGACCCGGACACAGATATGCATGCATTATCATGTATTAATTTATAGACTAATCCAAACCACCTTTACCGCAGTGGTGTCTCATTTGTTAAGCTGTGTGACCTTGCTGTATGGAAAGGATTACATGTTTTACTGCTTTTGTAGCATTTAAAATGTTGAAATATATTGAAACACTGGGCTGTGCTGTAGTCAGCTGCCCCTACATTAGTGGCAGACTTCAACTGTAGGAAAAATGGAATGTGAAATCCACAAGCCTGTGTCTGAAATCCTCATGCACTCTCTGAATCCAGACTGTCGTTATAAGTGTCCTTATTAGAAGGAGGATCGTTTTAGATTTTTTTTCTAGTTTTTATTAGTTCATGTAATTCACCTGAACATGGGAGCAAAGTAAGACTGAAAACTAATACTGACTGTAGCTGCATACTATATGGTATTTTCACATCTATTCTCTGGAGGTCTGTCACAACTAGTAATCTTGACATTTTTCACAAGAGGTGTCAACTAATATCAGACTACGTGTTTTAAAACTGAAAAACATGCACTTTCCCATTGACTACCTTCATCCATCAGAATGGGTGATTGCTTTAGATGTCATTGAAACTGCGTTGCGTTCAAATATGCCACCACAGTAACGGTGACGGCGCTACAGAGAGCGACATATACTGTATATAAGGCGATGGAGTAGTTTGGACAGGTAAGTAGACAAGCACTTACCGCCCATGCACGTCATGCATCCTGACACATTTGGCACATATGCATTAGATGCTGGCAATAGCACACAAACAACATATAATATGCTGTCACAATATCTACAATGTAAACTCATACATTCACTCAGACACACACAAAATCATAGAGAGTAATCCTACAACTGGTGTGTAGCTGTAATAACTTTGCTGACAGTAATAGCTGTTCTTGCTCCCTGTGCAGCGGGGTTAAATCTGAGGCTTAAACTAACACACAATAGTCCTCAGCCGAACCGCTAAACCTTGAGCCTCCATCTTACACAAAACACGCACAGACCGCTCGCATCTTCACACAGTTAGTCAGCCAGCACTTGCCGCAGTCCATTAAATGGGTTTTAATGTTGCTTTCCTATACAAACCTCACCCAGCCCATTAGCATGTTTTCCACATCACCCCCTCTCATGGATTTTGGTTCCGCTCTGGGTCCTTCCATCCACCTTGATCAGAGACTTTAACCTTTCCCTACCCAACTGGAGAGGAGACACATCATTTATATATTTATTTTCTCTCTCTTATGTCAGTTATCTGTAGGTAACAGATGAGAGATGATTCATTTAAGCACCAGGCCCTCTAAACACCCACTAATAACATAAACTCTTTTTTTTCCTCCTCCCTCCCAGCATGATTAATTCTGTTTAATGGACAATGACTATTAGAAGCTTCACGACGGACAGCATGTAATTTATTATAAATGTTATGGACATTATTCGTGTGACCAGGCCATTACAATTATTGTCATTGTTATTATTTTGATTAGGCCTGTGAAGGGAGCTCCAGCGGTCGACTATTGATCTACGCCTTGTGTCAACGACCATGTTTCACAGTGGGAAGACATTTTCCGCGACACAGGGTCTTATTACATTACTGTTTTGTCCTTGGCAGACATACTTGCTCTCACTTTTTTCATAGGCTACTCTTTCCCCTGTAGATACTGTGTTCCTGCTCCTTACACCTTGAAATGCAGAGATGAAACTAACAGTGCTTTCTTTCTTTCTTTCTTTCTTTCTTTTGTGTAAGTGTGGGTGTCTGACTGTCCTGTCTCAGCATAATTGGAAGGTCAGTTTGGTATAATTGTGGACTTTTAAACATAGGGGGATTAGTTCTGCTGTGTGGCCGTGATGTTTCATTTAGCAGAATTGATGAGAATTTCTCTTACACTGAGACAAGCTGAGTTAAGACAGTGCAATTGTGGGCTATGGGATTATCTCTCAGGAATCAGTGCCTCACTTGCTTTTTTAAGAGATATTGTACAATTTGGTCTTTAAATATATGTTCAGTGTAGAGCCTCATTTACTTGCTGGTATTTTTCGTCAAGAGACAGATCTGTCGGCCATGTTATGAGTGTTGTTGTTTCATAGTTTGTCCACCAGAGGGCACTCTGCAACTCCCTTGCTGGGAACACAATAGGTTTGATGGCGTTGCGCAGCATTGACTTGACGTGATGCATGCTGAACTTAAATCAACGCATGCTGGTTAGAAATTGTGTCCGACTTTTGCGGGCCCTGCAAAACGTCACCATGTCACATGACATTTAAACCTCGCGGGAGCAAGGCGGCTGTAGGCGCCGTGTGACTGGTGTTGGTTTTCCCCAGCTGCACCAACTTGGAACCACACTATTGCCTGGTCTCGCAGTATTTTTCTTTGCAAATGCCGCAGGATCAGTCATTGATCTCAGCTCACAGTAAACTGCTACAGGTAAAATGTGTCCGACTTGACGGTGCCGTTTTTATACCCCGCCCCTGCAGTCACCTGCAGCCCACATTAGACTATCAAGTTGGCGATAGTCAGCCACCGTTATCATGAACCTAATGCCACAAATACTCACAGGACACCGTAATCAGGTGAAATAATCAGCTGGAGTTTTTTTCAAAATACTATTTATACCAATAAAAAAGTTTTTTTATGTTTTGTTATGTTTGTGAGATCTCATACCTGCACATCACAAATGCTAGGGACAATTATTTTTATGTACTGAAAAGAAAACAAAAAAAGAATATCAGACATAGTGGTAGCAGTAGTCAAAATTGTTTCTGCTATAGAACACATACAGTTCCTGCTTCGTAAATTATAATGTCCTAAGGCTAAAGCTGGCAAATGAAATTCAATTTACATAGCCGATCAAACCATTTAATCTCAAAAAATATTTGCATAATGCAGTAACATCACCATTCCGTTGTTGGCTATTGCTGACAGCAGCCTGAGACACAACACAAAAAGATCCACAGACTCGGAAGCACAAAGCCTCATTGATTTTCTGAAAATGTTAAACATTGAAGTTTAGATAATGAAATAGTTCAGCATTTTCAGTTTGAATTTTTGACCTTGTTAAGAAGTTTGTGGTAAATTGCAAACACACTAAACATCTTTGAGTTTAACATAATAGCTTATTTTGCTCATTGCTAGAACAGTAAAATCTTTCATTTTCTATCCAGTCACCTCTGCAAAGCTCTGACCTCCAGAGCCCCGGTGCCCTTTTCTTTCTGTCTGACACTTGAGAGATGTCTGGCACAACCTTGCTCCTCGTCTTTACATATCTCCTCAGGATAAAACATTGGTTTCTTTGACATGTAGAATGCAATGCAAAGTTAAAAGAACACACAAGGAGGTCCAGAAGGGCTGAATTGCTCCAATTGAAGAGCCCCAGCCGTGGGTGTCAACTTTCTCCATTCTTGGTGCGCATCAAAAGAGTTTGACCTTTTCTGCTTCTGCTAAATTTATCACATCTGAATAAAATGCCTCCAATTGAGTGTTGACCAGCTGAGGCAAGATCAAAAAGTGATCTGCGCCTAACTCAGATGGAACTTAGTGAACATTGCTGTGTTGTGAAACATATGGTTTTCTGAGGTTAAAAAGTATTTGAGACTGAAGTTGTGAGGGATAGAGGAGGGAGGCAGTAGATGCAGTGGACAGAGTGTTTATTTTTGAACAGTGATCCTTTGATCTAGGAAAAAAATAAATATTGATCGTCTTCCCAGTCCCAGTCCAGAGGAGATCATGGAGGTCAATATCATCTTTGAACTGTGAGCAGTGCTAGCTCAGGCCTCTAGGGGGCTCCAGGCAAGATTTTACTCTTGACTCCTCCTCAAAATCACATGTTTTATGTTTGAGTTAAGCGATGCATGTTGCCTTGGACTATTACATAGCAATATTTATTATGTCTTTGTAACACATAATTCCAAATTTCCAAAAGCTTTATGTGCTTTTATGTCTCATTCTCCAAACTGAAATGAGAGGAAGAACATCTTTTTTTTTATTACTTTTTTACATTGTTCTCAAATTTCAAGCCTCTTAACAATAGAGAAGCTGTATTATCATCTGCCATCTGCTAGAGATTCATAGTCTGTGGACTATAAACTGTGTTACCTAAGATGAGTGATTACTGTGAAATCGACTCATTTTTTTTGTGGTGTGCCCGTGTCATACAGTGTGATGTTTTGCTTGGTTTATTGAGCTAAAAGCTGCTTGGAATGGGTTTGCATCACCCAGTGTACATTAAACAGCACTCTACACCAGTCAACAGGCAGTGGTAGCCTAGAGTAATAATAGGGGGAAGTGGGCAGTCTTTGATGTTCAGTAGATGGAGAGTGAGAAGCAAGTCAGAAGTAAGTAGATGTGTAGCAATCCTGAATTTCCATCCTGGTCTTTAGACAGTTTTTTGTAGTCAATAATATGTCAAGTTTGTGAATAAAGAAAATTTGAAACATCTCTGGTCAAGAGTGATTTTATCAACATCTGGAAGAATGCTGGACAAGTATTTCCACATGGAGATACTACACAGAACAGACCCTGTCAGAGATGGTCACAACTCAAGTTGTCTAATAGGATGATTTGAGTTGTGACCCGACAGTTGTGATCTGACAGTGTGGACTAAGGTTATGCTCCTCTCATCTGTTACACCATAACTATGTGTTAATCAACCCCCAGCATCGCTCAACTCTTTTTAGCAGTTCCTGCTCTTCCATAACCATGGCTGTCACATCTTATTCCTTCTACGAAAAACAAGCAAACAGCCCCCTCTTCAACTTTTCATATGGCCCCCGGCTACAAATCACATATGCCAGTAAATACCCAAATACTTAAACACCAATGAAGCTTTTTGATTTCCTTACGGCCCTTATCTTGTTAAAGAAAGTGGGAGCTATGTTTGTGAGGTTACAAAAAGCACAATATTGAATAGCAGCTATACTGAAAGTGTTTTCAAGGACTGACTGTGTTGCTTGCACCCATTAACCCATCCTCCAGCCCCCAACGCAAACCCTTAACCACCCGGCCTTTCCATTCGCATAACAACTGCTAAACCAGGAAACACAATATCCTCTGTGATACCATTCAGAGGACTTGTGGATTATAGTACATCACTGGATTAGGGCCATCTCCCTCTACGACATCTGTTTTACTATAAAGGCTCATAGAGATTATAGGAGAAACCACATGCTCTGTTACAAACACATGGGCACAAGATGTAATCTCATCAAGTGATTAGAATCTGTGTTCTCTCTCGATTTGAACTGAAAGAGAAGAACAAAGAGGCAGAAAAGGAGGGTAAATTGTTAAAGAGAAAATGCTGAGAAGACACAGTCTGTATATTGTGTTTCTTTGAATATGAGGGCCTGCCTGTGGTTTTTCTTGCCTTTTAATTGAATTGCCAGCTCACAAAAGCTTCACAATATACATGTGCAATGTGTTTTTGGTTTTGCTGCACCATTTTATCCTTCCACAGGGGGCAGCTTCAGGAAGCAAAGAAAGGGAATGCCACAAATTACAAAAACAACATATCTCACTTACCCTTAGTGGCATTCCGGCATACAGATAGTTTCTGATGTATATGGCTAGGTTTTGTCAGATTTTTATATTTCTAATTATGTATATTTTGCTTGCAAAATATTTAAAGGTTGAATACAATAAGGTCATTTTGCATTACAACAAAAAAATATTATTTTGAGTTTGATTACTCCATTCCCACATATATTTTTACACCATTTTTTTTGCAAATGTGTCTTTTGGTCATAAGTGGTAAACACAAATGGGTGTTCTCTAACAGAAAGCAGTTTGGAATGACACGCATTTTGCTTGTTTTATTGTCCTGACCCCTCCCACCTTTTTTATGTGAGAATACAAAACTGTACAATACTGCAGCTTGATGCTGCGTGCACACAGACATACACATTCAAACCTCTGTCTCCATCTTACAGCACATCTGTAATTGTCCAGGACAATCTGCCTTTCTTAATAATGAACATATATCTACTGAAAACATACACATACACACACCATCTCTTAAACACACATAAACATGTACACAGACAGAGCATATACTCCCCACCATCCACTACTAATTAGGAGCTAATTATCTAGGCAAGTGTAAACAATCTCAGCAGATGGCAAAAACCATGGCATTAGCACTAATGACCTTGAGCAGTGTGAGACCGGGGGCTTCCATTCAGGAATAGCCTCTCTCGTTTTTGATATGCTGCATTATCATTAAATGCCACACACATGCACACACATATACGCACACACCACCAACCAAGGTTACTTTTAAAGCAGTTGTCATTAAGCTCAATATGTGTTGTTTTAAATAGAAGGTTTCACTTCATGTATTTTCATTTTGCAAAAAAAGTAAAAACTTTAGTGAATGTCCTCTCAAGCATTATAGTTATGTGTTATTGTATTTTATTACGTATTTTATTATAGTTTCTATCCTAGTTGCCAACTGATATGACTTGCTGATAGGAGCATCTGAACTTAGAGTGGATGAAATAAGCACTTTTGAGCACTGTTGGAAATTTACATGCATACCAGCGAGTATGCTACTCTTAACCACTGTGTTATGTTCATTATGTATGCACATGTTTTTCATCTCATTTTACATATATAACATCCAGTGGGCTAATGTTGCGCTAACGCTCTACATTTAAGATTGAGATCTCCTGTTGAAATACTGCCTATTGTATAAGAGAAGATAATGAACACTTGATTGATCCCATGTAGGGAAACTTTAAAGTAGAAGAATGGAATGATATCAAGGTTGTGCTTCAAAGTAATCTATATACTTATACTTTCTTATATCCTGTATTTCAGAGTGTTTGCAAGACACATCTGGCAGAAGTCTTATTTTGTCTTAGAGACTTTGTATTTTGCTTGTAAACAGCAATTTTAAACTGCCATCATCTTTAGGATGAGATGGTCTTCTGTCTTTTCAATCAGTAATGCCATTTGGTGGTCTGGGGTAATGTAAGTATGCATATGGTAATTTTCAGACCATTTGCAAAACAAATTTTTTTGGTGTAGTCCAGTTTGGTGTTCTTCTTATCAGAGCTAGAAAATTAGTGAGAGTGACACATTGGTCAGTATTATCTTTATTGCATATATATTTGGTTACACTTAAAAAAAGACATTAAGTCAGAGAGATCTGTAAATAGATTTCTTGTGTATTTTTTGTATTTATGTTGACAAGAATTACTATTTGCCAATATATCATCATGTGAGTTTTTAAACCCAAAAATTGATAGCCCCTCTGATATCTAGTAGTGGTTAGACTATTCCTACTACTCCTTCCTACCTTCCATTTCTTATTGGAAATCCATTCGATTTGGCATTATCTATCTATCTAGATGGGAAAAAAGCAAAAAAAACATAATGTTAATGTATTCATTTTTTACATTTATTTTAAAGGAATATTACACAGTATAACCTCATAATAAGGTTTTAAACTGAATGTTTTATAACTAAAACTCCCTCCTTATTGACTTGTTTGCTGAAGCCCTCAACGTGGTGAACCCTCCACACGATTGCCCAAGAGGCAGAATGCATAGGACGAGTAGTGACTGGAATAATATATGAGGGTGAGCCAGAGTAAACATGCAATTAACGAGAAACATTTGCTTGCAAGGCTACTGATCTAAAAATATCCATCTTGACTGATCACTCTTCATAGACATGATTTTCCCATCTGTGCCACTGCCCACTATTGTATCCATAAGACTTGTGACACCAACAACAACTACCAGACACTCGCCTGATGCACCATGATGTACATGTGATATTATTAATTAAAGTCTCAGTTGAGTCTATGAATGCACTTGTAACGTTACATTGTGAACAACAAATCCCTGTTGAAATCATAGAAATCCTGCTTTCTATGAGATCCTACACATACATGAGACAAACACACACACACACAAAAACACACACGGAGCAAGTTCAGAGGGCAGCAGAGCAGAAAGGCTGTGCTGGAGAAATTAACCAGGTAAAGTGAAGATTACTGAAGTAATGACAACTATGCTCGTTACTGTAAGTAAGTGCAATAATAGCTAATATTTTATCAATACACCTAGCATAAAGCCTATACATATAGTGACTTTGCTGTTCTAAACATTTCTTTCTGATGAACCCCCCCCCACCCCCACAACAACCGCACCTGAGTATCTCTAAACTCTCCATTCATTCAAATTGGCTCCAGAAGTGCCTTTCTTCTGCCTTGTCTCATCTCTGTCAATGTAAAGTATATTGACATTCCTTGCCATGCCTGCTCAAATTGTTCTGTCATAACACACACTCATGCTCACTGTAGCGCATCTGTGCCCTCCAATCAAAACAGCTTTGTGATTATGTTGTCCTCAGAGGAATCAAAGAGGCAAGCCATTTGTAATATTCCACATATCATTTTAAGGTTAATGTTTTATTNNNNCCCCCAGAATTGTAACACTCAAAATGTATGTAATTTTCCATCTTTTTGGCAATGAAGCTACACTGATTATACATCTTCTCATGCCTGGCCACACTGAGGGAGTTCTGATTGCTGTCTTCCCCAGTAAAACTTCCCCTGAGTAAAAGAAATTTAAAGACGTGTGTAGGAGTTGGTCACAAAAAAAGAGCAAAGTGATGGATTGAAAAGAAGGTGAGCAGAGGTACAGCACAAAGAAAGCGGAAGCAAGGAGGCTGCATTGTGTGACCCCCATCTGGGACATAAATGGCAATGGCAAGTGGCTTCTGGTGTCTAGCTTTTGAAGAACCATAGCCCTCCATTTCATCCCAGCCGCCCAGCTTGGCAAAGGCCATGTGGCTTTTTTTCTTGCAGTGACTCTTCTTTCCAGAACAATACATCACAGGGCTGTTTGGCTCTGATCTGCGTTATAAAAGAAGCCTGATGCAGCAGGTAAGAATAGGACAGGCTGAGCTAATTGCACCAAGGATCCTTGCCTGGTTTTCTTGCTGTTAGATGTGTCTAGACAGGTAGAGGGCACAGGGAGAAAGATAGCTTGTCCTTGAGAGAGTTTTAGTTTCCAGTTGAAGAATGGCTTGACTTTAATTGGCCTTTGAATTGTAAAGGCCAATGAAAAAAAAAACAATATATAGAAAATGTCTTTACAATAAGTAAAAAATAAAGCCTGAGCACTTACTAGTGAACAGATCGAGGCCAAACCACTAGGAAAGAAATAAAAATTATTGATAACCAAAAAGTTGTTCACATCATAGGTGTATTTTTGTGTTGTGTTTTACAACTAGTTTTGGTTTTCCTTAATAACATTGCACTCACCAAATTATTTGCTGAGATCTGGGAATGCAGTAACATCAGCAAAATATCAGTCAAAGTCAGACAGTGCAAGATGCATTAGCAGTCTCAGACAGATTTCAAACAAACCCGCAGGTTAGCTAGACATAATTAAAAGAGAATACAGGTGAGCAGTAAACAGATACCCAAACTGGCTCTTATATATACATTGACTACCTGGTTCCAATTTGAGAACACTGCAATGCAGTTTTACCTCCAAAAAGTGGTTTAGATAATTTGGCTAAACTGTTGTCTTTTTACCATCTGTGTGATCATCTGAACACTTGTGTATCTTATAGTGGTGTCACTGTGTTCCCAAATCCCAGCAGTTAGTTTGATGAGTACAATATTATCATAACGGAAAATATGGCCAAAAGAAAACAACAAAAACAAAAAAAACTGTCCAAGTCGTAATAAATCAGAATTAGCCTTCAGACATTAGAACACAGTGATTAAAGTCTTTGGCATGAATGTAGCATCTCTTTCTCAATAGCAAAATGGCATGAGCCGTATGAGTATTATAAATGCAGCACAATATATCGTAGCAGTATTTTACACACAATGATGCAGTGCCAATACTTCAGCTCAAGCTGCTGTTAGACTCAAGGACTCAGAGATTCTCCAGACACTTTGGTACTGTTCCCTCAAGTGCCCGCTTTGTATCCATTTTGCTCTACACAACAAAAACATTCTGTTTCCTAATACAAAGCTACAGTAGTTTGGCTACGCAAAGAGTACTTCATATTCTGTTAAAAGGAGTGATTTTTCTTCACGGCAGCCAGAGACTGTTGTGCTATTGTGATGTGACAGTGAATACATGTTGGGCCACGCCTGATCTGCGACTGCATGAGGTGGGAAAAGAAATGCAGTGTGTCTCGTCGGTGCCATGTGCTGAGATTGTGCACAATGAATGGAGAATTGTTTGGTTTATGACGATGTTCAGATAACCGAAGCAAAGAAAAGTATATATATATATATATATATGTATATGTATATATATGTATATGTATATATATGTATATGTATATATATGTATATGTATATATATATATATATATATGTATATATATATGTATATATATATATATGTATATATATATGTATATATATATGTATATATATGTATATATATATATATATGTATATATATATGTATATATATGTATATATATATGTATATATATGTATATATATATGTATATATATGTATA
>JAPMOB010205253.1:0-21476 GCA_029875015.1 Lepomis gibbosus
CACATGCAGACTGACTCAACACACAACAGACGACAGATAATTACAGACAGAACAGACAAACACCCTGCTGCTACTAAAAGAGACAACCATCTGCTTGCCATTGTCAAATCAGCAGCTGGTAGAAGAAAGTGGAAAAAAATCATACCAAAAACATAAAAACATTAATTAAATTATAGTTTTACAAAAAATGTTGAGGTTTGGATGGCTGTCTCTTTATAACAGGAAAGGTCATACTGTCCCACGAAGTGCAGAGATTACACACTAAAACTCTATACGTAGACACGAGGTGGAATTAGCAGAAAAGATTAAGACAAAAATGTAAAAGAGAGTAGGACTACTTTCACTACAAGCCCAGTCCTTTCCAAACAAAAACATGTCACGCCTACAAACCTAAGTAGCTATTATGAGCTACATCCTCAAATGGTGTGGGTTGGTTGGTGGGCTCCAGAGTTTTGTACAGCAGTGCATCTTCAATAGGGCTAGCCATGAACAAAAGCCCTATGGCCCAAGACAGAAATACAGAAAGAGAGACAGAGAGAGGGATGACAGGGGGAGTGATGGGGTGGTGAAATGGTGAAAAAGAGTGAAAAGAGAGGAAAAGGGGAGAGGGAGGTGCAGGTGAGACAGGCTGTGATTGATTGTTGTTTTGTTTTTTTGTCTTTGTGGCGCTGCAGTGTTTTTTTCCTGCAAAACCACTGGTGACCTGGTGGAGAGACGACGTTACGGGCTCAGACTGTAACCTGACTGGTTGTACACCACCCTCTTTAAAGGTTTGACATGTTTTCCTGCAATTGTTTTTAGACGAGGGAGGTGGTTGGAATGAGGATAACATCATAGTTGGATGGTTAGTTTTTTTGGGTAAATATTTTCCTTGTTTGCCCCCAAGAAAGGGAGAGTTTCCAAACTACACTGGCATCTTAAGTATACATGTCAGGCCGCAATACACTCTGGACATTTTTTCACATGTCCACCCACATTCACATTGGAAAGTGCTCAAAAAATGAGGTGGAGTCATATTCAGGGCTTTGTGAGTCACACATAGGCTCATCCAGAAATGATCCACAGGGAATGACCTATTAGATGCAGTTTGGCAGTTGCTACTGTTACCAGCTCCTGTGGTTACAGCATCCATGTTGTCGTACAGTCTGAGCCCTGCCGTCGCCCTCCCCCAGCCCTCTCTTTCTCTCCTGTGCACAGGCAGCAGTGAGCAGGGAGGGCAAATCCTACCCAGGTAACTGTGGTAGGGCACAGGGATGAGCTGAGCATTAAGTTGTTTCTGATCTGCCACCTCATAGGGTCCATCGTCATAGAAACCGAGGTCAAGCAGAGTCTGGTTTAGGAGCTGGACACGCATCTCACCTGTAATGGAAATAAGTGAGGCCACAGCAAAGTACCAAGAAAACACTTTCAGACACAGCAGACATCAGACTACAAACACTCATGTAGAGATGCACACATCTCTCACTAATTCAATACAGTCTTGACTACTTACTAATCACTACCACTACTGTTTTAGCAATTAAAAATCAACATACTTTACCGTTTTATACCAACAGGAAATGAAGGGATGATGACAATACAAAACTAAACTTTATTAGAATTCAATAACCGCCATTCAGAATTAATTTTAAAAATAAATTGTTCTATAAGCAGCTCTTCCATCTCTTCACAATCACAATGTCTATCTATGTAAATACATGTTCTGTATGGTGGACACAGCTGTAAAAAAAACCAAAAACCATTAAGTAAAATCTGAAACATCAAGTGCATCTACCAGAAAAAAGTAGACTTATTTTTCAATGTTTTAGAATGAAAATTGTATAAATTAAGAAAACCACAGCATTGATCTCATGTGGCAGACTATGACAAAACAAAATCAATCAGTCCAGTAACTGATTACAACACCACATAAATCTCAGTGCTTTCTTTGATTGAATGTACACCGCTGCTCTGCATAATTTGTGTCCAATCACTAGATTGGCTTATAAATCAATTATATTTTTTTTTATCCCTAACAGCATCATCACATTAATAGTCCTGCTTTAATTAGACAGTTTACATGGATTAGCTCTCTTCAGATAGGTTGAATTAGTTGTTGTTAGTACTCAAAAATGAACATAATCCTTAAATCCAAGAGAAATAAACATTTTGCTCATTTTAATGGTGCAACACTCGTGAAGGTAAAAGTGGGGTAATCAGTAATAACTAGGGAATTTAATTTAAAAGTATTCCCTACTAACATCCATCCCTCGTCATCCGCTGATCCTGTGTACAGGGTCTTGGGGGGCTGGAGCCAATCCCAGCTAACACTGAGTGAAAGGCGGGCTGTACCCTGGACAGGTCCCCTAATAATATTTCTTTCTTGAATCTTCATATTAGTCTGCTGGATGCAGTTTTTTGCCAACAGTTTCACAATAACAGCTTTAGAAGGTGAAAATACAGCTAGGCTCAAGTCAAGTCCGTTTAATTTCTACTACCCAAAATCATACCACACATATTTTCCTCAGACTGCTATACAGTTTGTAAAACATAGGACATCCTTTATCCCTAAAAACTCAATTGAAACAAAAAACTTGCTGCTGCCACCTAGTGCCCTAAAAATAATGATTGTAGCTTTAAATCTGCAACACAATGACAGTAAAACATCTCTCCAAAGTGAGTAACATGTCAGTGTAACTGCTTTTTCACAGCCGTGTTTCTGTGATCCAGCCTTCTGCAGGTCAATCAGACATCTTACCTTTCCAGTTGTATGTTCCCGGAGCCCCAAACAGAATGTAGTTGTTGTCTGGGGTGAAACTGACAGACAGGCCCTGCTGACAGAAGCCAAACTGCTCGTGTCCCTGCGGCCGGCCCTCACAGAACTTCCACTCCCCACCGTCCAGGTCATCTCGCTCTGTCAGGTCCTCACTCAGGACGTAGCAGCGTCCAATGGGGTCACGAGTCTCTGAAAGTTGACTTACACGCTGCCTGAGCTCATAGAGGTGAGCGCAGGTCTTATGAGGGACAGGAAATAGAATCAGAGCATTAGTCTGCATGATTTGGTGCACTTGTTAAGATAGTACGTTCATTTTTATGGGTGTCAGTTTCCCTTTGATTTTTAACTATAATGATACTCTAAACAAAGCTGTGAACCTTTTTTCAGAAGCGGAACAACATTTTTAATTAAACACACAAGAAAGACCTTCCTGCAGCTTCCTGCACGGATGCGTTTACAAGCTGTGGTCTTTACTTACCACAACCTTCCCTCCGATCCCCTGACTCTTCACAGTGACTCCAAGCCACTGGTTGTCTTTGCTCTCTCTGTCCAGACTCACTGAGGGAAAACACAGAAGGAAATGCCAATCATAACAGTTTCCATATTGTAAACCAATTAGGATCTGAACCACAGTAAACAAACAGCACTTTGTCATTCAATAGTAAACTTTTCTCTAATGCAATGCAAATTACCAAGGAGAAGTACAATTTAGAGTAAGTACATTTTGACATTAGTTAGATGCTTTAGAATACAACAGTATAATGACATTCATAACCACTTAATCGTCCAGCAACCAAATGAATCTATAAAGGCTTATTTTGATGTTCCAAAATATTTAGAGATGGAACATAAAGTTGAGGATAATCTCTGTGGAAAATTAAAGAAAAGAAAGGGCAGGCAGTCCTAAAACCATCTCTGCTGTCTACTAACTAGAGCTGCAACAAACTTTTCTTTTCATTATCCGTAAATATACCGATTATTCTCTCAATCATTAATCATTTAGACAATAGAAGGTCAGACATTTGTAGAAAATGTACATCATCATTTTGATATTCTAGTAAGTAAAAAACCCAACATCAGTTTACAATCGTTGAGGAATAAGTCGTACTCCTATCTTAAGAAAATTACTTAATTGATTAGCCTATAATAAAAATAGCTGCTGATTAAATTAGCAGCTGCTAATCAGTTAATCAACTTATTGTTTCAGCTCCACTACACTCACCTTCTCCATCAATATCCACCCTCTCACAGTCGTACTCCTCTGGTGTGATTGGACACTTGAACAAGGCTCCTGGCCGACTGCCCCGCAAAAGGCCCTGTCCTGCTGCCTGCGGTGCCCCCACAAGGATCCTGAAGAAACATCACTGACTTTTAATTGTAGAGCCTGGTATCAAAAATTGATTGCTGATTTCACAGAGGCATGTGCCATAGGTACATGACAGAAACTAAACGGCTCATGTGAGTATTACCACTACTCACAATGTAACTCTAGTTGCAGTGGTTAAATACAATTGAAGAACTCTGCATAATTTCACTAGATGTAATACCAACAACACATGAAATGGTGTTTCTGGTTGCAGGGTCATTGGACATCACCTGTTCTCATACTGTTTCACACGAGACTGGTGGCACATTTCACACAATAGCCTTGGCTGATTTTAAAAAGCTCTGTAGAGTCTGTGTACTGGATCTTACTTGTGCTAACACACTGTAGCTATCAGCAATCATCCTTTACTATCAAGGCAAGGAAAAGTTTTATTCTGAGTGAGGTGGTTGCTGATATTTTGGGGCCAGTGTCACTGCCCTCTGCCTTATTAGGACTGGCTGATTCAGGCTAGGATGCTATTTAAAAACCGAACGTTGAGCCACATTCCACCCAACACAGTCAGCCATAGCATATGCATGAAAGCGAGACATGGGGAAACAGAGGCTGAGAAGAGAGACATGAGAATAAAGAGTAGATTGTAAGATGGAAAGAAAACAAAAGTAAGCGAGATTAACCTTAAATTGGGTTCTACTACAGCAGCAGTTACAATGTTCATGCTGTTTACATATAATTACAACAATGATGTTGGCAAAGAAAATCCTTGGCTGCAATGCCAGAGTGAAAAGTTTCCCATCACCAGCCCCCCTCATATCTACCTTGTTGTGTATACACTTAAATTAGAGCTATCTCTGTGGCTGGGAAGTATTTTGCCTATAAATACAGTGTAGCTAGCTGATAGCAATGCAACAACTATGCACAGACAACCAGCCATCACAAGTGCTGGGATACGCAGAAACTCATCTTATTTATTTGCTCTGGTTAACTGAGATTGTTGTTTGATACACCACATTGTGTACACGTATATTCTCAGCATGTTTTTCCCTAGATCAAATGTTCAATGTATGTTTACCTGTTTTAATGTTTTGGAAACAGCTACCTACAGCTTGTACAGCTTACTGTTGTACTCCTTAAAACCTACACCCTCAAATTTGCAGGCAAGACAGTTTTCTTGACTTTACGCACTGATATTTTCAGAGTGGCTGAATGGATTTTTACCATTCACATTGCAGTTGTTATTATTTGTACTGTGAAGTTAGCCATTTCCAATCTCTTAGATTGTTCATTTATATCAAGACACACACATGGTCAAAAGGACCCTGGAAACATATGGATGATCCCGCACGGCTAGCTATATTGGTTAGTCAGTAGGTTGACTTTGGTATTATATCTTATGTATATCATAGTCCCTGCACGGGTGCTGGAAGTAGGAGGAGGAGCAGGACCCTTGGAACCAAGGGATGATCGCATGGCTCTGGGGACAGCTATATTTGTTAGTCGGTCAGTGTATATTATATAAAAGTATATCATATCAAACTTCCCAGTCCAAAAAAGTCCCCAGAGGCATGGGCGCCAGAGGTAGGGGGTCCATGGGGAAGTAATACATAGTGAAACTACTTCGCTGTGACGCCAACTCAGTTAACAAAAAGATTTTTCGGCTGCAAGAACGAACACAAACGTACTCCCACCATCCGAGAAAGTTTGTTTTTGATCCTCACAACAACTGGAACAACAACTGGAAATCTCTTACATGTGTGTACCAGCAATACTTTTACAATACTGTGCTAAAATAGCAAATGTTAGCAGCATAGCCCCCGTGACCCTGTACGCAGGATAAGCGGACGATTGATTGATGGATGGATGGATGCATGGATGCATGGATGGGTGGAGCAGCATTGCATTAGCAGTTAGGGTGGCATGGTCCAACAGTTTTGTTTTCTGAAAGGTAGAGAGTTATAAACCATCATGGGGCCACTAGTCTCAGAGAAGAACATGGAGAACCATGGCGAAAAGATAGTTTGAAGATGATGGGAAAAGGGAGAGTCAAACATGTTGTACCAGACTGCTGCACAAAACATCTTACTCATTTTACACCATGACAATAGCTGCCACTCTGACTCAACATCTTTTCATCTAGTGTAAAATAACTTCAGTCCTCCCTTTCATCTTAGCCTTCATAATACACAAAGACACAGAAACTACTACTGATGCCGCCCAGACTGCCAGACAGCTCTACTTTCAATTTTCTACTCCTGCCTTTTCTTCTCTTCTTCTCTTTCCTGACAAGTACTTGTGATGAGGTGCAGCCGTGCATGCCTCAGGAATGATTGCCCCTCAGCTTAATGAGTGAGAACCCCAAACAGCCAAAGTCAAGACGTCTCATGTAAAATAATGACTGCATCACATCACTGGTGGTACACATGAGAAACACAACTAAATGGTGTTAAGCTAACGCAAACATGTATTAAACAAGGGGGATCTGATCAAAAGGAACATATCACTAAAAAAACTGATAAGATTGAATCTCTCTTGCAGCTCAACATTCCAGGGAGCTCTGGTTTATGTTAAGGAGTTAAGATGATACCTCTTGTGCTCCCCCACATGTGCAGATACACAGGCAGGTGTCAGGGTGTAAGGTGGGAGGTCTGTCAAGCTGTTATACCAATAGTATTTAGAGGAGAGTGTTGGATGGCTCCCAACCCATCCATGTGCCTAAACACAACATTCAGCTACGTCTGAAACTTTGACAGATTCAAACACCCTGGAAGAGATAATGGTAAGTAATGAAACAAAACGATTTGAGGCCCCAGCCATCTTTCACCAAAAACTTCAGTTGATAAAAATGGCACTTACGTAATTGCCATTTAAGATAAGTTGTGCAACCAGCACTCAAAAACAATGAATAGGGGAGGATTCTGGCTGCGATTGTTTCAGAGAACTTTAAATAGTTGTAATAAAATTTAGCATGAATTACTAATAATGCAAATAGTTTAAAGAGGTGGTATTATGCTTTTTGGCTTTTTCTCTCTCCTTTGAGTTATATATCTTTTTTTGTGCATGGAACAGGTTTGCAAAGTGAAAACCCCAAAGTCCAGCCCAAGGGGAGTTCCCATCTCCCACAGAAAGCTGTGCTCTGAACAGCTTGAAAACAGCTCATTTGTACTCCAGCCCTTTACTTTCTTTACTTGTGATGTCACAATGAAAATGCGTCATAAAGCTTGCCAAGCAGCTAGGGGGGTCAGGCACGCCCTAAAGCCCTTTGGCTCGACTCGCCTTTGTTTGGGTTTCCATTGTAGAAATGTTGTTCCTTCACCTGACCGCCGTCAAGATTCCAAGCGAGCTGAGGGATACTAAAATGTAACATGAAAACATGACAGACTGCTGATTAGTCAGAGAGAATATTCACTATTCACTGCATCATCAGAGTCAAGTCTATCAATTTGCACTATGGTATGGCAGCATAGATCATCAGAAGGCAGCATAGATCGTCAGAACACCGGGAACAGTTCAACTTTTAGTCCTGATGGTAAGATGTGGAACAATGATGTTGTGTGGTTATGGATTGGTAATAACTTATACCATCTGCTAGGTTACGGTTGCAGTCTGAAGCAGCTTTGATTTGGATCACACTACCTTGTTTCTTACGACCCGCCCCTCTCTGCTTCTGATTGGCTAGTAGTCCTTACCTGGAAACTGCACATGTGCTGCACAAACTGCAAAGCAATGTGCAGTATGAGGAAAAATATTGTTTTTTTTTAATTAAACCATGTAAACCTGTTCTGGTACAACTCGAAATTAAGATTTTGAACCTGAAAATGAGCATAATACAACCTTTTTAAATACATAATACTTTTAATATATTTTAGTAGCACAATACTATGTCTCCATTGTCTGAAATGTGAGAAAATATTTCAGACTAGACCTGAAACAATTATTTCCAATATACAATTAGCAAATATTTCAATATCTATACTGGCTCCCCATTTAACAAAGAATGCAGTTCAAAATTTACCTACAAAGCCCACCACAACCTAGCCAACTCCGGCCTCACTGAACTCTTGCACCGATATGCTGCTACCTGCACTCTATCTGCCGTGAGCAATCTCCTCACCCCTCTCACCCAGACCAAGCACTGGACCTGGGGGATGGCCTTCTCCATTGTTCCCAACTCCCTCCCCCAACACCTTAGACATTTTTCCTCACTCAAAACCACACTAAAAACCCACCTATTTAAATCTGCTTTAAATCTTTGACCATACCCCCTCCTACCCCCCATTATTCCATTGCTAGTACTATAAATATTAAATGTGTCATTATTATTTTTTTTAAATTCTAGTAACATTCGCTTGCTCCAGCTTTAACATTTTCTAAAATTTTAGCCAAACTATTTATCACATGATACAGATCATTAGTTGCTGCCCTATTTAAGACCATTCATTCTCTCATTCCCAAAATGAAAAGCTTCTTTGTGTTAAAAATGTTTAAAAATAGATTTCAGAAATCAAGGACATGTTGTCCGGGTGCCCTCAACAATCATTACTGCCTTGAACATTTTATGTGTGAATGTCTTTGTACAAAGTGAAGTAACTGAAGTAGTTAGTGATGAATAATATCCAACATACCGACAAGCACACATTTTCCTAATTTGATACAGATAAATTGACATGGGTGAGAAATGCCTTCATTTGTTTGCCCTTTACCCACTTCTTCGCTCACCTCATTGTTCAGGATTGAGTCAGACAGTGTGATCATGATCTCCATTGCAAAGCTCATCTTTCAGTAAACCCACATTCGACATGGAGTGTGTGGGTGTGTGTAATATGAGTTTGTGGGTATTTTGTTGCTGCTGCACACTGAACCTGGAGGAAATATCAGGGTGTTGAGCATGACGGTGTCTAGTGAAATACCCATGAGTTACCCAGACGCACCAGCATAACCGAAGTGTGTTTTTGTGCAATTTACATAATAGATAATAGATAATGCACCTGGAGCCCGCCTGCATCAGCAGCTGATTTAAAAAAGAGCTCTGTAAGGCTGTACGTAGTTAAAAGCAGCTACATGCTAACATCAGCATGCTAACAAGGTCACATTGACAAAGCTAGCATGCTCATGTTAAGCAGCTATAATGCTTACCATATACACCATCTAAATTTACCCTGTTAGCGTGCTAACATTTGCCACGGAATACAAAGTACAGCTGAGGCTAATGGGAATGTTGTTAGTTTTGCACGTAATTGCAGAGGATTTTCACTCTAAACCAGAAATGTCGAAGTCATAGTGGCACTAGAGAAAGGTTATAGGTGTCGCACAGACTCCTCTGACTGCTATTTATACTAGACTGCATAAACCATCCTCTTTATTCTGAGTTTGTAACTCTTCCCTCAGGTTGTAGATTTAGAGTTCAACCATTCAAGTGCAATAGGAGCAAAAACTTTGTTCACTTTGCAATAACCCTGCTATATCATCCCAGGTAACATCATATTGTTCTATGTTTTGACTTTGGTAAGCCTTTTTATAGTATATTATATGTACTGGTTACATTTTATTTTATTTTTGTCTGTGTATCTTTTGTGTATTTCTGTTGGTTATTCTGATCCTTGTATGTTTTATCCAGTGCTACCCCCCTCTATCCTCAACCACAACATGAAACTAGTAAAGATTATAACATTAAGGAGTTTGCACATTGACACACTTAATTTCCTGCATTCTGGAGACATTTTCTGCACCAATTTATGTAGGAAATGTCTTTATTTGAAATTGAAACTTTCAAATTCACATGTCTCTGCTTATTGTAGGGTGATTTACAAAGCCACCCTCCCTTGTCATAAAAATCATGCTTGTTTATCCAACTAATCATCACAGACACAACATAGTCAAACACTGGACCCCCATTACACTACACTCATACCCATGTATTCATTGAGGGGAGCATGTGCAGTGACCCCAAAACAATCTTGGCCACTCCTCCCCCATCCATACTCCATACACACACAATCCTATGGTCCTTTCCTCCCCCACTCTCCGGAGAACAGCTTCCCGTACAGGCAGTGAGAATGAGAGAAACACTGGACAACAATACATCACACATGTAACCAATATTCAGACCAGCCTTAATATAATATAATATAATATAATATAATATAATATAATATAATATAATATAATATAATATAATATAATATAATATAATATTCACCCTTAAAACATAATTAAGTCCAGCAATGTTCACCCTGTCCTGCACTAAATTTAAGTTATTAAAAACAGCCTTTAATGCCCCTGACATTAAGCTAAAAACAAGGGTGACTTTTCTTTTTTACTGAAAAAAGTAGCTGAACATGCAAGGTTTTTACTTAGCAATAGCCACATACCTACATGTAAACACCAATACACAGACATACAAGATCACACTCACTGTAACAGCACTTCATACAAAACATGCTTCAGGGGACAAGCTTTTTCACTCAATTTAGTGTCACTTTCAATTTAAAGAGCAACTGAAACTTTTAACAATGGATACTTTTTTTTAAACCCAACCCTTTCCTGGAATTTTCAAGGCGTGGGCTTTTGAAGGCTAATAAAGTTTGAAATACTGAATCACATACACCCTAAACATTTCCAATATTTAATTACATGACCATTTTGGTTGATCCCTCCTAATCTTTCTGCTCCCACCCTTTAACATCTGTCCATCGGAGAGCAGCGTGAGGCTGTTGCTCTATAGATAGTGGCTCTACAGGATCAGCATGGGGGCCAGGGGCTCTTTAGGCCTTCTGTTATCCTGAGACAAGACTGTGACCTCGGACCTGGACACACAAACACACACACACACACACATACACACACACATATATATATATAAGCAAAAGAAAACATGTGCAAGCATGCAGACATTAATAGAGCCATGGGTGTACAAATGGACCTGAATATTTGTTCATAAACTCAAACATGCACATGGGCACATGCACAAATACACCAGACAACAGAAGGCTGTGCAGCAACTGTGTAAACTATGGATCAGCACGCTGACGGCAGCCTTTTCAACAACATCGGCTGTGACAATCAGTCTAATAAAACTGAGCTAAAAGGCCTGACTCAGAAAATGCCCACTCTCACACCTGACTGCAGTTTCTCCTTTCAGTTTTGTTGATGAGAAAATGACAGCTGAGAATGAGGTGACCCAGCTGTTAATCATTATGTTTTTAAAATCTCAACTCTCTCCCACTCTGGGAAGAAAAGAAAAAGGGGCTTGGTAATGCCAGTAAAAAGGCTAAAAAGAGAGACAGAAACAGCTGCCAGGCCATGCAGAAACCCCTTCGGGACATTGTGGTTCACTGCCTGTGGATGTGACTCAACTTCCTGCTTAAACGATTTGTTCAAGGACATCACAAGGGCAGTTTATTATTAATTTTTTTAAAAACAACAGAAAAATTACAAAAACCTTTGGACCTTCTATCCAACATTCAAAGTATATTTCAGGAATGAGAAGGGCACATACACTAGAGGACTATGGTAACTCCACCCTCACTTCACATGCATCTTTAACAACCCCTAAGCTCACCACCTGCCCCACTACTGATCAATAAGTGAACGGCCATTTCCAGACATAGATGGGGTAATGATTGGCCCTCAGGTCCAAAGTGTAAAGAGGACCTAACCTCTACACCATCCCTCCTCAGTTCCTTTTTATCTCCTCCTTTACTTCCCTCCTTATGTGCTCATCTATCTATTGATCTTTCCATCTACTCTATTTAGTTCTCATATTCCGCCACTGTTTTAATTGCTCTCCTTCCTTTTCTTATTTTGTTTCTTTAAAGTGTGACATTTGCAATACTGTACAATGTGTTGGTAGTTAAGGCCATCCTTGGTTCAGCTATCCATATGCTAATGGGACAAGGCGCAGGCAAGCAGAGAAACAACCTGGACAGTTCTACCACACAGCCACAAACACATCTAATGAAAGTTAATTTAGAGCTTCCAGATCACCTGACCTGCATGTCGACTTGTCCTGGAGGAAACTAATCATGGTCTTTGTGAACATGTAATAAGACGCAGGTGCAGAGAGAGAAGGAGATACATAAAGGAGAAACAGTGAGTGAGTAAAGGTGAAACTGAAAACTGGAGAAGAAATCTTAATTAACAAAGAGAGAAAGAGATTCGTTAACCACATAATTACAGAATAAGAATTGAAGTGAAAGGCTACTTATTTCTTCTTTGCAACTCTAGTCATTCTGACTCCTGTTAGGTTTTCTTTCCATATTAGTAAGATAAAAACCTTGTGTCTCACCCAGACAAATCTAAAATAATCATAATTACAAGGTACCGGCAGCCATACTATATTTACAGGTTGACAACCATTCATACTGGCTTTACTTAGATTAAAAAAGGTGTAGAACTAGTTTTAAACATTAGTCCTTGATGAAGAGGTGTTAGGCAAAACATGATGTATTTTGAGCTTTTCCATAAGCTAGCGAATGTTTCAAGTTTTGTGACACAATAAAGAACTGTATCGCTGTTGAATATGAAATTCTTTGTATATATGTAGTCATTTCAGGCGTCAGCAGTGAAGTATTCTTCAACATCGCAGCAGGAACCGGGTCACTTTATCCCCATACAAGTCCTGAATCAGGCTGAACAAGATATTCATAAATCCATCACTTATCAATCAACAGATCTCTTTTAATAAATACAAACAAAAATCCTCCACATCCCTTGTAATTTCCTGTTCCTGTGTGCTTTTCACAGCTTCGTTCCAATCTCAGTTCTGTATCTGTTCCCAGTAGAGCTGCCATCAGCTGATTGATTGAACTTCGTCTTTACCGGAGTGAACTGCCTCCAAATGGACAAACACACACACACACACACATCTTTAATCAAAGGGGAGGCCTTCCATGATTTATTCATCCCTGCAGCTCCCGTCCCCATCAGACCCCCAACCCCTCCCCCACATACAGATCATACAATATTCATAGTCAAATCAAGGTAGTGCTTTGACAGTTTTTTTATCTGATATCAGGGTAAAAGAAACTAGCAGAGTAAAACATGAGTAATTAAAACCAAATACCAAGTATATTTACTGATAATGCAACAAAATGCTAGAAAACCCTCTCAGGATCTCCCAACTGTCCTGCTCCTCCTATGTTGCCAAACTGTACATTTTTTTCTGCATCTTCATTAGATAAGTTGTATGTTTCCTCCTGACTCTGCAGATTGTCCCTCTCCCTCTACTGAGCACGTGGTCTGCAGAGTAATATTCCTGAAAGCTCTCTGCTAGAAGCGCTGCTTCCCACCGAGCTTTTGTCCAGGCCTGGGCAGCCCAGTGTGTAGGAATGGGAGAATGCTAAATAGACAAAGAGTAAGTGGGAGCTAGCAAAGACCATCAATCGTGTGAGTGTGTGTGTGTGTGTGTGTGTGTGTGATTTTAAAGCCATGTTATATACCCTTTGCTCCTTCTGATCTCTCATATAAATAAGCACTGCTACAGGGTGACTTCCTACATTTACAAGGCTTTCACACGGGTGGCCTGTGGAAGATTTAGTAAGAGAAGAGAGAGAAAAAGAAGGAGCAGAAGCAAAAATCATGAATTGAATTAGGGGGGGTGACATTCTCAACTCTTAAGCTGAGGCTGAAAAAGCAGCTTTTATTTGGCTATTTTGATGCAAATTAGCCCACAGAAATTCTTCATTGTGTTATGAATGTGTGAATGAACGTTATGCTGGATGTCATTTAAATGCATTTATATGTGTGTTAGTCATGGTTTTGGGGTTTCTTGTATTATTTGGGGGTTTTGTTCCATGTCTTATGTTTCCTCGGTTCAGCCTTGTTTATCCTTATGTTTATTTGAATGTGCAGCTTAGATCAGTTATTGGTGGTTCTGAGTTTCTGTGCTTAGGGTGCATTCACACCCGCCTCATTTAGTTTGGTAGAATCGCACTAGAGTTCGTTTGTGTGGTTTGTTTTGGCAGGTGTGAATGCACCAATCGCACTCGGGTGGGCACCAAAAGCAGACCGAACAAGCGTACTGAGACCTCCTTGAAGAGCTGGTCGTGGTACACTTTCAAACGAACTCTGGTGCTTGCTTTTGATGTGAAAGCAAACAAACCAACCACAGGATTTTCTGATAGCAGAGATGTGATCTGAGCATTATTTACAAAGTCAAAACAAAAGTGCTGCATAAACTTCAGTCAGTCACTGGAATTTGATATCCCCACATGGGTCCTGATGAGGTAGGATGACAATCGCCAAAGATGTCTAATCAAAAAACCTGGGAGTCTGTACAACATCATGTTTTTTTCTCATGATTTGTTTGTAAAACTGAAGTGTGAACATGAACAGGACCAGAACTAAAATGCAACAGTGTGTAATTTTTTTTCACTTGGTCCAAACCAAATGAACCGAGCAACAGGTGTGAAAGCACCCTTGGTTGTGTGTCTCAGTTTTCCTCCTGAACTGTTGGATCATTGTAGCTTGTTGTTGCTTTGTCTCCCCAGTCGAGTATGCACCTTTAACCTTTTTTTGGATTTACGTTGCACTTTGCCTCTTTTGGATTCTGTTTCACCTCAGCCACTGACTGTATTCGACTTTTGTTTATAAATATCAAGATCTGAACCTTCCTGCGTTTGGGTCCTCAACCTGTTCGTCAATCGACCCTGACAGTATTAAATAAAATTAAACCACTGGAAGGAACAGAGGAAACTGTGACTCATAGAGGCAGAAACCAAATACATTACAGTGTTACACAAAAGAAAAAGTTAGACATTTTGGAAAGTATGCTTAGTTGCTTTAAGCTGAATGTTAGATGACAACTCTCACTCTCACATCTGTCCGCTAAATATGACTATAACTACAGCTAGAAGCTGTTAGCTTAGTGAAAAAGTAGCAAAATCCATCTACCAGGACCTCTCTTATCACTTTGTTTAATCTGCACACAAAGGAAGTTACAAGGACTGGCTAGCTGTTTCCCTGTGTTTACAGTCTTTATGTTGAGCTAAGTTAACTAGCTGCTGTCTATAGCATCATACTTCTAACTCTCAACAAGAAAACAAATAACCATATTTCCCAAAATGTCAAACTTCACTCCAAATAAATGTTACTTCCTGATGACTTAAACATGTACAGGGGTGACGTTCTTGCATGTCTCTTGCAATCTCTATAACCTTTTGGAGGTCATCCAAAAATCCCTTCCATGCTCCAATCTTGTTTTTTAAGCTGTGTTAATCAAGCCTCCCGTTCAGAGAGAGGATTTGTTCAGCTTCAGAAAGCTCAGTTTTAGATTTTTACTCAGCCAGTGAAACCGAACTCCAGACTAGATGTCTGGGATTATGTCAGCTACCTGCTGCCCCACTGGCAGTGAGTATTTCTCCTCAGATAGGCAGCAAAGCAAAGTCCATGGCAATCATGAACCTCACTGCAACCTGAGACTTTCTACTTTCTCTATGACAGCAATGCAACACATCTGACTTTATAACTACTGACATCAGCAGCCTGACAGTCTGATTGCCAATAACAAAGCATGTCCAGAGAAAGAAAGATATTCCCATGATTTAAAAAATGACACAAAAGAAAGGCTTGCATTTGTCAGAGAATAGGCTAGGTAGAGATCTTTCAGCAGGAAACAATAACAGATGATTTGTGACCTGCATCAGAGCAGTAAATCAGAACTGCCCTCCCCCACCTTTGTCAAAGCAGAAAAGACTCTTACGTTAAATTATGTGGCAGATAGTGATACAAAGAAATAACATGAAACTGGAAGGATCGACACTTTCAAGCATGTTAGCACTGAGCTAAGTATTTATATGCAGAATGCTTCTTGCTACATCATGCTGTGGGTTGGTTCTAACTGTATGACATTAAAAGCTTGCGGTATGTAGAATCGGCTTATCCTGAATATAGACCAACAGCATCTCAGGAGTGGTTTTATTAGCCTTGCTAGCAGCGTGGCTCTAGGAATGGCAATGAGGGTCCATCACTTTGGTCCAGATTGTAATATGTCAACATGAATCTTAATAACTTGGTGATCATTACATTTACATTTATTCATTTAGCTGACGCTTTTATCCAAAGTGACTTATAATTGCTATATTTGTCAGAGGTCGCACGCCTCTGGAGCAAGTAGGGGTTAAGTGTCTGGCTCAGGGACACAGTGGGGTTTGAACCCTGGTCTCTCACACCAAAGGCAGGTGTCTCAACCATTGCGCCATCACCTGACTTTTCATCTAGTCAAAACTTCATTTATTGGATAAACATTTATCATATATATAACATATATATCATATAGGTTTGTGGTCAAATGCCTGCTAAATTCATGACATTCCCATCAGCTTCAGCTGTACACTGCTCAGTGCTAAGTAGAGCACAGTAAGCATGTTAACACGCTAAAATAAACTAAGGTAGTTAACAGAATAAACATTGTACCTGCTTAACAACAGCATGTTAGCATCACTGTGAGCATCTACCTATGCTAACGTTAGCATTTAGCTCAAATGAATAAAAAAGGTTTTACGTTTATGCAGCATTTAGTCCCACATTTTACCTTACCACCTATTTTTTTTAAATAAGTAAAGAAACATTTATAACATCAGATGGCAGATGTTGTGTTATAATGTATAAACAAGCCGTAGGTGAATGCAGGAAGATTGGCAGTGATGGGATTAAGTTCAGGGGGCTTCCTGTCTTCACAGGCAGTGAACTATTAGCGGAAGCACTTCTCATAGCAGTATAAATAACAGACGTACACATAACTCAGACTGAAATACCCTTCATCCCATCCTCTGTGTGGCATCAGCAGTAGCAGCAGTTCAGCTTGGGGCCTCAACTTCAGGACAACAACCAAGACAGATCATATAAAAAGCTTACAGAAGACCAGGAAGATTGAGGCTCTTATCACCGTCTGAGTATGGCATAGTTTTACTTCCTCCTAAAATATCCCTGAACATTACAGCACATTGGTGAGATTCATTGTGTCACGTGGGTCAACCTCTGCCTTGGCCTTTGCTGCCATACTGAAAAGAAGCAGTTGGTTTACAGCAGCCATTGGCCTATATTGAAAGACACTATAAAGCTGAACAAAGAGAGACATTCATTCCATAAATCTGCCAGCTGTATCTAAGCTGAATGTTTTTACCCCGAGATTGTATCTTCTTGCTTTTGAAGAAATGAGAACACACATCTCTACAAGTGTGACAGCATGACTAAGCTTATTTCTGTTAGGACCGTAACTTTTTGGGTTGTGTGATACAATCATGAGTAAGCATAGAACAGAACATTAAAGCGGTTATGACATTGTCAACACTGAATCCGGGGCATGACGCACAATGAGCGCAACACAGGATGACCACAGGCGACAGTAATCCAAACCTTCATAATATAAAGAGAAAATTAGTCATTAGCATCTAATTACAATGAGTTTGAGGCAAATAGTTTCAAGATAGTCAGAAGTCAGAAGAACAGAGATGATAATGGGGTCACCTTAGAAACTGAACTCCCAAATCTGAACTGCAATAACACAGAGATGGCACCATCATGAAGCTTAATGGAAATGCATTATTCAGACATGGAATTATTGTTGCTGTGCTGCTATCTGAATAATACATTTCTGTAACTGAAAGTGCAATAACATCAATTTGAAATGTTCTGAGCTCAGTCCAGAGTATTGATGAAATCATTATCAAGTCACTGGGGCTGTAGCACTGATGACTCTGAGGCCACATGCTTTTTTATTAGTGAGAATTTGTGTTTGCTGAGCCTGTGAGGAGTTTACATTCTGCACTGGTGGATCTTTTATGGGCTGGATTTCAGTATTTTTTAAACTCAATGATAATACGTACAAAAATTAATACATCACTGGTGGAGTGAATATTGGACTTACATTGACCCAGTAATCACGGACAGCTAAAATCCTGGCAAGTCACATAAAGATGCAATAACTATTCTGATGGGGATAAAATCATTATAAAGTCATCTATTCATACAGCGGGTGTGATGTCACAGCATACGGGCAACAACATTATACATCCCAAACTCCTTCAGTACGTGCATCACATCAGCACATCAAAAACCTGAGAGGGAGTATCTCCTCCTGGCACTAAGTCCCACTAGTGCATGGACATTTCTCAGGAGTCTTCCCCTCTGTTGCAGTTTGAAATGGGCCACAGAAGTGAGCAGTAAAATATTTTGAGCTCAACGTCAGTTTTTAAAATAAGTTCCAGGAATGCTGCTGGACAGTGAGCAGGTTTCAGAGGGGTGACATGACTCTTGCTCTGACTGTGTATGTGTCTCAGAATGCTGATGTCATTCCCGTGGTCTTACCAGG
This sequence comes from Lepomis gibbosus, assembly GCA_029875015.1. Taxonomy (NCBI): domain Eukaryota; kingdom Metazoa; phylum Chordata; class Actinopteri; order Centrarchiformes; family Centrarchidae; genus Lepomis; species Lepomis gibbosus. The sequence goes on from JAPMOB010205253.1 coordinate 18,388, forward strand.
CGACACGATGACTCCAGCACGGGTAAACTGAGGAGCCAACAGTTAAATATGGTTCTCCAAAACAGGAACATGTAGTAAATTAATTCCCCCATACAGAAAGTATTAATTTTAAAGGCCGTATGTTGCTTGTTGAATTTGTTATATTCATGGGCGGAAAGTAATTAAGTACAGCACTTGGGTTTCTAAGTTACTTACTTACTATATTACTCAAGTATTTCCATTTTCTACAACTTTATGTATATATATATATATATATATATATACCCCACTACATTTCAGAGGGGTGTAATGCACTCTTTACCCCACTACGTTTAGTTACTTTGCAGATTAAGATTTTACATAAAATACAGGCTACTGCATGTTTTTATGCATTTCATTTTATAAAATATGATGCTCTGTCATATTTTAAACTACCGGTGACCAAAAGTATGACCACAATACAAGTAGCTCCACAGCCACGAAGTACACCAGGGGCCATTTTTCTGCACAACAAATACTTTTTATACCTCAGTACTTTTGTTCATAATATTTCTGTACTTTTATTGCAGTAGGATTTACATTACATTTACTTTAAGTACAGGACCTGGATTCTTATTCCATTACTGGTTGCATTTATGTATCACATTTACGTGTGTTACTCTTTTAAAGTTGTAAACATATAGGAACATTTAGGATGACTATAACGGTGCCAGCTACGCTTGTAGTGGAAAATACAAAACAGACCTCTTGGCTGATGAAAAATAATTTAAATTCATACGGATACATTACAAAACTGTTCTCTCTGGCACCTCATCAGATGAAATATTAATCGCAAAGCTTCAGGAGATGTAAATTAAGGCCGCCTCTTATTTAAAGTCATGCAGTAAACATGTCCAAAGATTTACAGGCAGATCTGTTGTTATAATTTATTCATGATTTTTGGAATATTTGAACGGGGCTCATGAGTGTCCCAGTCACAGTGTAAGACACATCAAAAACAGCTGTTGGCAAACAGCAGATCAGAGAGCAAACATGGTCACATATACTGCTGTACTTCACGTTATAGGCCACATTCCAGTCCCCTTGTGTGAAGCCAGCATCAGACCTGAACTGCTCTTGAAAAATCCCTTAAAACACATTCAAAATCGCTGCCCTCCAGCTGAGTCAGCAAGCCTACTCTCATCCACTCTCCACTTACTGTAAATTATCGTCTATTAACTCAGAGCTCAGGCTGCTCTTGCTATACATGCTGCACACAAACATACTAAAACTCCTGCACTCAGTTCAGTGTTCTGGGTGTAACAATGATTTAGCAATTCCAAGAACTGGTGCAGCACATAAATGCTGACAGCAGCAGACACACATCTTGAATTACATATTTTAACTGCCATAAAAAATAATATTCATGGTATAGTAAGATGAGCAGGTGCAGATACAAGATACTAAACCTTTAAACTGAGTATGTAAGGTGTGACAAAAAGTCAGAACCACACAGGACACACAGGGCAAGCTCAGTGCCGCATTCACCCACTCACCAGCTCTGAGGATCTGGAGTAAGCTGTTGGTGAAGTGCAAGAGAGAAACCAAAAAAGGTGCCACGGTCTCCCAACTTATGCAGTGTGTGAGTTGTATCCAGGTTAAAGCTCCACACTTGGCTTAAAAGGGTCAACAGAGCCCAGAGCAGGGTAGTCCAAGGATGAGATGAAGAAGATGAGAGGGAGACAGCGCTCCCATGTCCCACCGGGGCTGCCATAGCAAGGTGCAGAGCAAGTTCAATTCAAGAAGAGTAGAGGGGAGATTATGGCTCCCCGAGAGAAAAAAGGGTCAAATCCTGTGTAGTCTCCTCTCCTGTCCTCTCCACTGATGCCTCCCTTGTTTCCAATCCTCTTTCTCTTCCTCGCTTGCTCTACCGTGCTTAACTCCGTTTGCTGCTGTCAGTCTGAAGACCAGGCTGTGAAAATGTGGCCGCTACTAGTATATGTGTGTGTGTGTTTCTCTCAATGCATGTGCGCCTCCCCCTTCTCTATGCTCAGAGGGAGACAGAGGACAAGTGCCTTGAATAGCCCGCTCACTCCTCCCCCCTCCCCTCAGTCCCTCCACCACCCTCCCTCCCCTCTCTCAGCTGACATCAACACTCAAGGGACTGCTGCCAAAATACCAGGCAAGGTTGTCAAGACACTTGGAGGCTATTGAATAGAGAAAGAGAGAGGTTGAAAAGACAGCAGACTGTTTTATCTGTTGGGTTCACACGGTCCAAACTGCCTCTTTCTGTGGCCACTCGTTAGCGCAGGTGCATGTAGATGTGAGGAACATAAAAGAGAAAAACATAGAGTTACAATGTGGAAAGTCAAAAAGCTATACGGAATGAGAAATCTAAAGGGTTTTTTTTCACTCGGAGCTTGAAAGCTCTGACGCCTCACTTCTGGTGGAAGTGATCTGGAATGAATCTGGGAGACAAAATGGGCCGAAATGTGTACAGTGACCCAGGAAACTTTATTACAGAATGGATGTGCTGTGACAGAGCAATGTTCACAGAGACATAATTAGCGATGTTATGGGACTCCAACCAAGCACATTTATTCACTAATATGAAAATGTTTTACCCCAGTGATTCTCCAAACATTTTCTAGCAATAGCTCACACAAGTGACACAATGCTAGCCCACCTCAGTTATGCCCTCTCACCCACAGCTGCTGTTTTAACCAGCTGATTTTGTTTCTCTTGAGGCACTCTGTGAGCAGCTGTCAATGCGTCACCTCAACTGTTCCACACAATAAACCTCACACACAACAGTTGCACACAACATCAACATTAGAAGATGAACTACTTGATCTTGAGGAAGGACTTGCAGTTTCTGTATTTCACCTTCCCAGTTAGGATGGATTGATGTGAATGGCTTGTGACTACTTTTATTTTTAATCTCTTAACATCAGGAACATTTCCTTGCAGCTAAAAGTGCAAAATTTTATACTAAGGTGGGGACACGCTCTAGGACAGAGATGGACAAACTACGGCCCGCGGGCCACATCCGGCCCGTTGGTCTTTTTAATCCGGCCCGCTGAAGATTGGTACAGAATTGCCCAAATCAAATCATATCATAAATATGACTG
>JAPMOB010205257.1:0-15777 GCA_029875015.1 Lepomis gibbosus
ATCTATCTATCTATCTATCTATCTATCTATCTATCTATCTATCTATCTATCTATCTATCTATCTATCTATCTATCAAGTGGAAACTGAAGATTCTTGAGTGAAGGCTTGACTAAAAAGCTTTTTCTTTTTGACCCGTTTAATTCCAGATCACATTGTGTATTTCTAATATTAGATTTGTAGTATGTGAATGAAATGCATTTTTAGATATTTTACCCTAATGAGTCATGAAATGTCACCACTCAGCTCTCTCATACCCCCTCTTCAGATCACCAAATTTCAAGCTGCGTCTGAGATCCCTGCTCGTTTCTTTGAGAGGAACGTCAGCCTTCGTGGGAAAGTTCATTCAGTCACAGAGAAAGGACTCCAAGTGGAACATGTCCCAATTTATCTGCCAGTTCTCTCTCCGTTACTTTCAAAATACCAAGGTAATGTGGGGTGTCCTTAGAGCAGTGGTGGACAATAACTTATAGTATAGTATAGTATATTTTTTTAAGTACTGTACTTGTACACATATTTACTTTACTTGGAAAATATTGTACTTTTTACTTAAATTCATTTATTTTGCAACTTCAGTTACCTTACAAATTAAGATATTTACACACAAAAACCTTTAAAGAGTTTATAAAATTTGGCGTTTTGTTATAAATTAAACTACCCAACAGTTTATACAAGTTAACTAAAATGATTAGTCAATTGTTTAAGTTATTTTATAGGGTAATTATGACAACATTTCTTACTATTTTCAGAATTTTTACAATCAGTCAATTAGTGGAGCAAGTAATCAGCAGATTAATCGATAATAAAAATAATCATTAGATGCAGTCCCATGCAAAATGTTTGTATAACAGTTACAGGGGACAGAGAATATCTGCACTGAGGACTTTTAATTTTACTACTTTAAGTATCCAAAACTAAAATCAAGGGCAACTGGCCTGGTTGAAGATACTCAAAACGTTTGGCCTCTCATCCGAGAGGCTTCTTCAGTTCTACTTCTTGAAGTATTTTTTCCTGAATACACTTACATACTTTTACTTAAGTAACCTTTTCAATGCAGTACTTTTACTTGTAACAGAATATTTTTACAGTGTGGTGTTATTATTTTTAATTACGTAAAGGATCTGAATACTTCATCCACCATTCCCTTTGAGTGAAATCATGAAAGCACACAGACACAAAAAGCCTAACCTAATGGGAGTCTGAAAAATAAATCAGCACGTCAAAAATGTGGCGGTAACACAACCCCTGCAGGTGCATCTTATTATTTTGTTACACCAAAAATGTCATTGTGACATTTTTACTCTGTTGCATTTGATCATCTTTTCATGAGCGAGAGTGACAGGTAAGCTTTTTATCTGTGTTATTAAATCATGGTATTCACTGAGCAATAAAATCAAGCAGCTTGTGCTTTTAGAAAGTGCTTCATCAGCAACTTCAGTGTGAAGGACTCACATGAACAGACTGGCTCTTGTCTAGCTATTTCAAATATTACCTTCGTCCAACTTGACCTCCCACATTTTAAATCTGGTTAGAGCGATCGTTTGGGACGGTGGCTGTTACAAAAATGTCATATACCGGCATTTCTTTGATAGAGTGCAAGACTCCTGCAATGAGTTTACATCGATGATGCTTGGTGGTCAAACTCAGTCAATGAGGACGGACTCTGTTTTGCAAATGTCTTATGAAAACCATATGATCGTTATCTTACTACTGTTTACATTCTCCCAGATGCAAATTAAAAAAATGCACTGCACAGTTATTTCCTGGGTGTATAATATGTGTAAGCAATATTATACTATACTTTTTACCATTTTCTAATAAACTGTAAATTTAATTATCTGGTATGTTCTATGGATGTACCATAAAGGAACTACAAACTTAGATTTCATTGTACAACCTTGTGTTATATAATGATAAATAAATTACTTTGATTCTTCATCCTTTGCTATTTTTCATATAAAGTCAGTCATAATTCAGCCCAATATTTAACCTTAATAACTCAAAAACTTTATTTTTTAGTACCAAATGAAATGTGTCTGTGGAAGCTGGTATCAAATGCCTGGGCACATTTGTAGTCTTGTTCAGTGAGATACTGATTTGAAGCTGAATTTTAGACTATTTAATGTAAGCATGGTTTTTGCATCACTACTTGTGTTTAGAGAGCATTTGAAAAGTTAAGCTCCAGTAGAAAAACATGTTTTTATTTCTTAAAGTAATATAATGAATAATGGTGTAGTTTTGGTATCTATATCAAAACTCAAGCATCATTTCAACACTGTTACCAAAAATACAATGTCAGACAATACCGAGCTCTAATCATAATAAGTGTTCATAACTACAGTCATGCAAGTGAATATGAAACTCTACATGTCAGATATAACCTGTTCTTTACTGTAACACAAATGTAAATGGCATCTTTTTGTCCTCTGTAGGTGTGGGCACGTCCCCAATGCTGGTGCATCTTGCAGGAGTGGAGTTGACTCCGGAGGGCAGGGTATGGCTGCAGAATAACCTGACTCCTGCCCAAACAGTCTGGCTAAAACTTATCAGCCGAGAAGACGACACACTGCACTGTTTGGTGTCTCAAAGCACGGTGAGGGTGGAGGGAGTAAATTATAGCTTACTTGTCATAACTGTATCCTTAATGAGAGATAGGAATTCATAGTTTATGAACTTATTTCCTTGTCTTCCCTCGTCTCTCCAGCAGGGGTCCATGTGGAGCTACTGTATGAACGAAGAGGTCCTCAAACTCGGTCTGGCCCGCACTGCGCCTGTTGTTGGAGTTCTGCCTGACTCTCGCCTCTACTGGCGTCTTCACAAACGGCTGCACAGGGCAGAGGTCAAGGCTGAGAAGAAGGGGCGAGGACTGTGGAAGCAGGACAGCCTATGGGAGAGGGCCTTCACGGCTGTCAGGGACAACTCTTTAGTCAGACTGATGAGGAGGATCCTTAAAAGGGACGTGAAGCACTAAGTGATTGATTGTTTGTTTGAGCTCTGAAATAATTAATACATGACAGCACACAATATGTTTTATTACCTGTTATAGCCCGCTGATATACTGACACATGTAAAAGTAGAAGTCTAACTACCGGTTTAGGAGGGAGCCATCCATCACTAATCAGTCTTGTGTCACAGATTCTTGCCTCTCAATGCTGCAAAAACAGTTAAAATTCCCTGATATTACAGAAGACAAGAACTTTTTTTTACTTCACATTCCTCCTTACATGTGCAAATGTTCCTGTTTATTTCACTGTTTCTGTCTTTAGACGTTTGAAATGATTAAAAAGGTTTGTCTCAAACTCTGATACTTATACGAGTTTGCCTTTCACTTACCCCCTTAAACCACAGCTAAGCATGGTCTCCTCTGCTGTTGTGTGTGTGTGTACGGGACACCCCACTAATCACAAGACGGGGGCGGGGTATGTTAATCTCAATCAAAATGGAGAGGGGGGTCCACTTGTCCCTCTCCGAGATCACCGTTGCTATAGAAACGCCAAATGTGAAATACAAAGCGAAGCAAAGGCTATACTCTACAAACCCCATGGGAGCCTTACATGTTGTGTGTATGTGTGGGGGTCTTTAAGTACCTACAAAGAGGGCCCTGTTAGCCGTAATATGACCAAGGCATTAGAGTACAAGCACTGAAACAGAATAGAATAGAGGCCGAGCATGTAAACTGCCTTTCATGCCATCATTATATGGTATCATTGTATAAATTATTATAAAAAATATTTTTATCTCTTATTTTGTTCCAATGAGTGTACACCAACTCATGCTGATACCCCCTGAAGTTAATTTCCTGTGTCCACGATTATGCTTGTGATTGTCAATATTGTTTGCAGAGTCCACTTCCAAAATGACACCTTGTGCTTCAATGTACTGTGATTGTCATCCATGCTTCATCCATGCAAGGCAGCAGCAGAGGAAGAGGAGGGCCTGCACACAAGGCCAGGCTGTGATGTGTGTCCTGTGGGGTGCAGGGTGAGGGGGTCTCAGTAAAGTGAGAGGTAGTACTGAAGCAGTCAGTCCAATGGGTGCAAGACGATTAGCGCAAAGGGGAGGAGGTGTCACAGGGGTAGAAGGGGATTTTGGATCTGAGCACAAAGGCAAGAGAGGAGGAGTCACAGTGGAAGGGAAAGGGAGTGAAGGGAAGGGAGGGGTGATGAATCAGCTCTCTTTTGTTGTGCAAATGTTACTAGGGACTGTTATGGCTGAAGAGGCTCGTGATTGGTGGGCTGGTTCAAATTGTAAGGTGCATTTTAGGCTGATGGCTGTTGCTGCCAGACTTTGAACTGTCACCGAGGGAGGAGTGGGAGGGAAACCACGGCTGAGACAGACAAGAGCGGGAAGGTAGAGTAAAGTTTCTAAAGCTGCAGATCACAGTGAATTAATACTGTTCACTGAAGACGTCTTTATAATATTTAGTGTACACTGCATCTTTTATCTAAACTCAGATGAAAATTTAAGATGAAGATCATTTAAAGAATCTGAAAGTAGTTGGAACTTCAGTTGATGATATGGGACCACTTGCTTCTGCATCATCTTTTAAACACTACTGGAATGACTGTTAGAATTCAAACAAAATAAAAACATTTCATCCAATTAAAAGAAAAAATGTATTGTCATAAAAAATGGCAATAAGAATATTTGCTTTTGGAGCTTTATGTCATTGTTCTTGAATTTTGATATAAAATAATGTTTNCACACACACACACACACATTTGAATGGATCTACTGAATGCATGAGTAAACCATCTCTTTGGCTCCCTTCTTGCTATGTAGTCCACTCCGAAATCCATTCCGCATTTTATTCAAATCCTCTGGTCCCACACTAGTAGTCATTTGAAGAGGCACTGTGCTTAGTGTAGTGGTGGGTGCTTGCCCACACCAGAAAAGTTGTTGGGACATTCTCTATCCCTGAAACCACTCTGCTGGAATTATCACTGACTTGTTTTACATTTGCGCCCTGTGCCATGGACATTCAGTACCTGAAGGACTACTGTTCTGGTGAAAGTGGCAGGATTTTGTGAGGAAGCCTGGCAACGTGGTTTTCTCTGAAGTGACATAAGTAAGTAAACCAATGATGGTTGGTCTGATTCATGAAGGACTGACCTTTCTTTTAGGTAAACAACACTTCATCTCACTATTTGCATTTTACTAACCTTTTTTCATTACTATACCACTCTAGCTAAGATGCACGCAATCAGTGATTTTAAAATAAAATTGATTAAAAAATATCTAAATCTGAATCTGACAGAAATAAACCTGCAATTGCTGATGTGATTCGTGAAAGACTGATATTGTTTTTAGATAAACAGCAGGACATATCTCACAAGGTGCGTTTTATTAACTTAAGCCTTTACTTGAAACTTAACTGTAAACTTTTCTGACTATGGCAATCTGCACACATTTAGCTGTCTCTTTAAATTTAGTGTTGGTAGGATACTGTATACAGTATCTAAGCAGATGTGCACCTGTTAAACCTGTGTGCCTGGACACTGGCTCTGTAAAATAGAAACTCAAGACATTTCAATCACTATCTTTACTGTACCACTCCAGCCAAGATGGAGACAATGAGGCCCAAAATGTTATTTGTAAAATTCTTGGAGTATTTGGAAACCACTCATTGCCTGAGCTGATGTGATCACTTATATATTTTTTTCATGTACTTTGGCGTGTTTGACATGAGAATCAATATTTCATCTGTGTGAATGATTGAAGCATTTTCTGCTGCATGCGTTTCACATTTTGGTGCTCCTTCCCATTGTGCTTGACATCAGAGATTTGCAGCAGGGCAACATAACAAAGGCCTTTATTACACCCAGCCGGTAGCCATCCTAGAGAGAAAGAGATGGGGCACTCCCCCGTCCGAGAGCATAGTCCTTGGGGATTTTTTGATTTGATTTGAGTGGTTGTGTGTAGCTGGCCGGGTGTGAAAGACAAAGAGATTTAAAGAGACAGAGAGCTGGTGTGACAGTGACTGAAATGCACCCAAAAACAAAAGGTTAACTCCTCATCTTTGCTCCTGCCTGATAAACCTGAGTGTGGCCAATGTCTCACATACGAGAAGTGTCTTTATTAGGCATTAGAGTTGGTAATACTCACATCCAAATTCAATCACGTTTAATGTACAGTTTGACCTTGTTAATAGAAAATTCTCCAAATTAGGTAAATATGTGCTTTCACCTCCTGTCACAATAAACTCTTACTGGCAAGAAACTATTATACTGGTTAACTATTCCGCCACACACCCATTTGCTCTCTAGAGTTGTGAGCTGTGTGTGTGTGTGTTTGAGTGCGTGCGTGTGTGTGTGTGTGGAGGAATGTATTAGCTGTAAAGTGACTCTCTTGTTATTTGGTGACTTGAAGTATTGTGAACATTGTATCAGCTTGCTGGTGTAGGGTTGTAGGAGTGGAACATGACTCTTTGTGGGTGATCCCTCATGAATAATTGGTTTCTTGGTGGAAATGAAGGGAAAAGGACTGTGGGTGAACACGATGGGATTGAATGAACCAAACAGTGGGTACACACTTATACCATATAGATAGATAGCAACTTAATTCCAATTAGACCCCTGTCCCTTTCACTGGCCTGGTGTGGCTAAATGTTTTGACAAAAAATATGTAAAACCAGACCAGATGTCATTTAGACATCTTTGGATGTCTAAAACCTCTTGAAGCCCACTGGGCTGTCTACTTGTGCTAGTTCTGAGTTGCTTAGATTGTGGATACAAATGTAAATGTTTAAACTTGTCAATTAAAGGAATTAAAGGCCTGTCCGTTATTGACGCCTGTCCCAAATGTTGGTAGGGTTAGTTTCAGAAAAATTAACAAGCTGTCATTTTGTGCTACTGTATGTCAGAGACCAATCACGCACTTGCTCATATCCATTCTCAAACATTAAGATGGGAAACTGTGTATGTATTGGACTCTCTACCAGCAGTACCAGCAGATGTATTGTTGTGATGCACTCACTCAGGCCCCCTGCACAAAACAGTTCTCGCTTGTCAATGAGAACGTTACATACAGATAGAGTCCTAAATCTGAGAGTAAAAGTAAAGGATAGGAACAGGAGGTGAGAGACGAGGGGTGGGGGGGCTGTCTCTGCTTGAAATGGATCTGGGGGTTTGACTTATGACCTTACACCCACCACTCAAACCCCTCAATTCCAAGTAAAGCAAGACGACCTCATGACACACACATTCTACCACACACGCGCACACAGCAGCACACATGAAAGTAAAAAAAAACATGCTGTATTCTGGCTCTGGACAGATTTTCACCTAAAATTGATGAACGTTCACGCAATATTTAACATCTTTTGGATTAAATTTAATAACTTCAGGATGTAGTACTAGTAAATATTTATAATAACATAGCAAATATAAACTTATCTTATATTTTAAAACAGAAGAGCTCTCATCATATCTAGCTTTAAATCTAGTATGTCAGTTAGGACACACATCAGAGGAGTATCCACTGTTTGCAGTTTACTTTTGTTTTCAGGACTCCACGATGTTCATACGGCATCTGTTGACAAGCTCTGATAGCCTCACTGTCCCTCTGTAAACTGTGACCCCTCAGTAACCTTGCTGACTTAGGGTTGGCTCTGTCTCCTTATCAGATCAAAGGCTCAATGATTGGCTGGACAATTTAGATGTTGCAACTTCCTCTTTCCTCTTACCCTGAAGAACACATATTATAGCATTTTGTAGAGTTTGTAGAGCTGAAATGATTAGTTCATTAATCAATTAGTGTATCATCAGAAAAGTAAACTTGTCAAACATTTTCTTGTTCCAGCTCCTCAAATGTGATAATTTGCAGTTTCCTTTGGTTATACAGTATGTAATTAGAAATTGGGCTTTTCTGTTGGCCAGACAAACAAGTCATTTGAGGATGTCACTCTGGGAAATTGTGATCAGTAATTTTCACTATGTTTAGACCAAACAAAAACAAACAAGAAAATAATCTGAAAAGTAATCAAAAATGAAAAAAAAACTGATGTTAGTCAATGTAGATGATTTTGAATCTAAAGTAAAATTGTTTCATTTAATCATTTAAAAAATGGATATTTTATTTATTTATTATTTAAAAAACTGTATCGATGCACCACACATTGCAAATACTTCACATTACCCCTGTGAGTCATTGATGAGAAAGGCAATGTCTGACCACCCCAAAATGACAATATTCTTACATGAATTCATGAACATTCATTAAAATACTATTTGCCTCCATTTTCAATGTAGTTTTTTCTTGAGTTAGTGACTTAGGAAGCACTCATTTTAGTTTGGAAATTATCTGTCTGGCCATCATCTTACCAAGACTGTTTACTCTGTGTTTTGATAACTGCTTAACATGCAATTCCAAGCTATTCATTGACTCTATAGAACAGCAAGGTGGCTTACAGGCTGTATGCCATTAGGATCCTCATCCATCCCTATTGACTTGTATTGAAGAGAGATATAATAAGCAATGTAACTGCGTTGGCAATAAGCCTTTGCCTTTGTTCTACAGATAACCACTGAAACCGTTGCAGATTTTCTTTTTAAATTTTATACATGATTGATAATCAGTCAGCAATTATGGCAGATGGTCATAAAAAATAGAACAGTCATTGCATCTCATTATTCATGTCTAATGAGTGCTCTTTGGCATGTGTCAATATTGGGTGACAGATGCTGTTCTCTTTGTGTCTGTGTGTCATGAGAAGGCTATTGTTACATACACAGGTGCCAATACGGGGGTAATTCATGCAATGTCAAATGTGTCATGCAAACAAAACATCCCTTTAAAAGAGAGTTATGGTTTATTACAAGATACGTCATATGTTCATAGCTTTGGCCACCATTTCCATCAGTTATGATGACATGATAACAAAGAGACATCTCTACACTATAGTCCAGTGGGGCAACGAATATGAGCAGACAGTCAGAACACAGCTGATGTTGAACCAGGAGGTTTAATTATGACTAAAGGTAGACAAACAAAGTGTTCAATAACTCAAAGGTACAGTATTCCTTTAATTTGGGCTGTCACTTTTTTTCACGCAAGCTTTGGTAATTCATTTAATTAGTTAATTTAGTTTTTACATGGTGTGTTAAGTGTGAACACTGAAATTAGTTCTAGTGATCTAGTCATTACAACATGCACTAAAAGTTTGCATTTAGTAAAAAGTAACGTAGATGATACCTGGATACATCTGTGACGTGAATAGTTGCCATTTACAGGTGACTAGCTTGCTCTGCCTATCTCTTGCGTCTACAAGAGAGACGGACTGAAGAAATACTGCACACTGATCTGCGCACTCTGTGTTTCTTTGGGAGGCATCTGCTCATGAGAGGTGAAGCTGTTGGCAGTGAGTAGCTCTAAGTTACTTTCAGTCAATCCCTACTTGATGCGTAGCTAATGCTTTCTCGCCTAGCTGAACTGCAGATATCAGCAGATGTCTTGTCAAGAAACACAAACAGAAGATTGGTTATTAAAATCGATATTCATGCTCTACTTCTTCTGTCAATAACAGTCCATAGGTGTGTGAGATAACCTGTTTGTTGATACCTTAACAGCCTTACAGGTGGTGCAGTTCTTTAATTATTCTATCTTGCACATACAGACCTAAACATATGATTATTCTTCTTTTAGTCGGCTTGCCTTTTGCAGAAAATAAAATCATTTAAAATTGCAATTGTTAAAATAAAATCAATATTTCATTTTCTTTACCATTACACCTACATCTAAGCATGTCATTATTTTTTCACTATTTTTTCAAATTTTTGAATGCTGAACGACACAATATTGTGAGATAGGCTATCTTCCAATAGTCACTGAGCTAGATAAGAGCTGAAATCTCTTGTATTAACACTGCATGGACGTCCACAGCCTGTAGCTTTTAAAACAGTAATGGATTGCTGTCCTGTCAGATCAAAATGTACGCTTTGCATGTTGAACAGACAGGAAAAGTGGAAGTAATAAAATGCGCATCCATAGGTATCAAATTGCATTACTTCCGTTTGATTTATCTACTTCAACAAAACTTTTAACTTGGAGGCATTCTCAGCCTACTTCCTGTCAGGGCATAAAATAGTGTCTCATCAGGCAGTCTGTCAGAGAAACATGTATTTTTAAGCTGTGTTCTCTCACAGCATCTTGACAGGAAAGACTCCCTTGAGGTCTAGGCCCTCCTATAGATGAGAAGGCTACTAGTGTTACATGTAGTCAGAAGAGGGTAAGCAAGTCACTTTACCGACTCCACAACATGCACTGACACACACTTGGGTTGGTTTATCAACCTGTTTATTATTTAAGAAATTGTTTGACATTTTGGCAAATATTCTTATTTGCTTTATTGCCAAAAATTCAATGACAAAATCAATACTGTTCTCATGTCTGTGTGGTAAAATATGAAGATACAACCAGCAGCCTCAACCAGGTTCATTCAATTTTCAATTAAATTTTATTTATATAGCACCACATAACATTATGTCATTACACTTTTCATGTAGAGCAGGTCTAGACTGTAGCCTACTCTTTGTAAAGTTATTTACAGACACCCACCATGAGCAATCACTTTGCAACGACAAAATCTTTTAACAGGTGGGAACCTTGCGCACAACCTAGATTTAAAAGGGACGGCCAACTACCTTGAGTGGGTCGGGAGAGAGAGGGGGAGAGGCAGGAGATAGATAGAGGGAGAGAGGGGGGAATGAGCAGGAGGACAGAGAACACACAGAAGCATAATGCAAGTTCCACATTGAGATGTAAAATAATAGTATTGGTAGTGTGAGGTCAGTAGGTGGCTTGCAATCATAGCTTAGCATTAAGACTGGAATTCGGGGGGAACAGCTACCACAATGTGCCATTTTTCACAATTCATCTTTTGTACCATTAGTGAAGTTTAGAGGTGCTGGTCAGCAGATTTTGTTATGTTATGTTGTATGACATAGCTAGGCTATCTTCTCAGCTATCTTTTAGCAAGATGTTGAATGATTCCTTTAAGTTTGTAATGTTAGGATAATCATACTTGGCTGTCACTGGTGAATATAAGCGCAGTATGCAAATATGTGTTTTTTGCTTATTATGTTTGTTACAGAATCACAATAATACCAGTCTCCATTATCTCTATGATCTATTTGCAGTGTAACTTTGTGCAGCTTTTGTTAAGCTCAATAACGTGCAACGTGTAACTTCTTCTTGCCTTTTGACTTGTGAATGTTTATGGTGGATTCAGATTATCTAGCTGTATCACAACCTGGCATGCCATTAAGGTTTCTGAAACAATGTCCCCAAGTCATGCACCTTTGCTCGGCTCCTATCTCTAATTTGGACACTGTTATGAAAACAAACAGTAATTTAGGAACTTTATTCTATAATTAAGCAGTAAGCCACAAGGGGCTGTGTTCTACAGTGAGTCCAGAGCAGCTAGGATGCATTTCAGGCACAAGGTGAAGCAGAGTTTAATGGCTATGACAAAAAGCCTCAGATGATTTATGTGTATTTATAACATGAAGGCAGCACAAATGTTTTCAAAGCTATAATAATATAATCAGAAACCATACTGAAAATGCTTTATTTTAAGCAAAAATTATGACATTAAGTCAAAGCTGTATTTGGCTCTCTACCAAAGCATCAGAGAGTATTGCTTATTGTCTTAAAGGCCTTTACTTTTCTTTGTTGCTATTTTTCTTTAAGCACTTTTCTCCAGGTCTTGTGAATCTCTTGGCCTCTATATCTATGTTTTGTTTCATTCTCTTTTTTTATTTTTTTCTTGTAAAGTTTACTTCCAGCACCAACTTAAGTACATCATAATATTTAATCATTAATAATAAAATATTACTGGTGATAAAAAGGTCATTGTTACATTATTCAAAGGAACAGATATTAAACATTGCTTGTCTGATCTAGACCTATGGTAAGAGAGTAGAGATTTTTCTGATGATAAAGCAAATGAGTTCTGCACCATGCACAGACTGATTCACCATGACATGAGTGTCATATAAACAAAATGAGTGGGTGTTTGTCCATATGGTCTGTCATAAACATCACACACATTACATTCCATGTTTTAAAGTGAGGTGGTGGCAGGGTCACAGGAAAGTACTTTCACCTCAAAGATACTTGACCCATGAGCTCTACGTGTTTGACCAGACAGTCACCTCTCCTCAGGTCACCCGGCACCAGACGCCGCAGAACAACTGTCCCAGGGGCTCTGAGCCTTTCTACATCTATATATCTCCTGTGTGAGAGTGTATTTGTAGTGGGGCGCGATAAATCACAAAGACTGATGAGCAACAGGTGAGGAAACTCTAAGCAATGAAACTGGCAGCAGGAGAGGTAGAAATAAAATGTGTTTAGGAGGAAGTGGCGGAAAATTGAGAATCCGGCAATAATGTCAAGGAGAAACAGAAAGAAGATGAATGAGAACACATGGAGAGAGATGAGGAAGTTCAAAGGGGACAATGAGAACTGACTAGAGGGATGGGACCTAGTAGGTTTTGTAGAGGAAGATCAGAGAATCGTTTCATGCTGAAGGTGTAGAGACAGAAAGGAGTTTTACTCATAGTCAAGCCAATTCAAGTTTCACAAATCACAATCTGTCCAGTCCAGTTTCACAAATCACAATCTGTACAGTATACAGCACCCTTCATCCTTAGACTCACTTGAGTACGAAAAGGAAAAGCTCCCCCACAAAAAACCTACAAGCTCTCACTGTCAATTTCTTTCAGGGCCATGTTGATTTGAAAAACAATAACATTTTTGAAGGCCTACAAGATGCAAATAAATGGAGATGAATTTCTGCCTAGTATAATCTCACAAACTGTGGAGTCACTATGGACTATAACAGCAGTAGAGGGATAGCTTTGTTGCAATTTCCCCTTTTACTTTTACATATAACTCTGATAATGTGTCTTTCAGGATGCATAATTTGTCTTCATAGCACATCAATTAAAACATAGTTCCCTGTATTTGTAATGGTTAATCAGTCCTAAATTGTCAAACTCTCTCCTACATATTTCTTCAGCACCTGTAATTAAAGTTTATACTGCAGAAACTATTTACAACATGTTTAACATCCAGGTTTGAATAACATCCAGGTTGTGCCTTTTCCTCTCAGAACAACTCTACTTTCCCTCTCTTTTAATGTACTGTTTCATTCTTTTTAAACTGCACCTTGCACTGTTTGTTGAGATATGTGAGTTGGCTCATGGAACAAGACACAAGATGCATTTAGTCATTTTAAATATTATATCATATATTACTTATTAGATTCATAAATTTTTTTTGGAAATGTTTGGACAACAGTTAAATTCTCTTCTCTTTCATAGGTCATCCGATTGTTCATCCTCTTACTTTCCTCCTCCTCTCACCATGAGCTCCTGGTTGGTGAACAGGAAAGGAGAGCCACAGTACCGTCGGCACTTCCTGACAGACAACAGCATCTTTCACTGTAAATATCACGCACGCATGCATGCATAGAATAATATAATGGACAGAATATAATGCACAGTATGTTCTTGCTGATAACTGTATGTCATGGGAATGAACAGTAGAGGGAGACTCATCTCCACTTCTGTGCATCAATAGCCTACTTTAAACTGCAGATAACAACACCAGGATTCAGTCTTCTTACAAAGACATTACTGTTTTCTGGTACACATAACCTTCTGCAAGCCACTGAATTGTTGTATAAAATGAATGAAAAACTGTCCACAGAACTTCATTCAGATTGGGTATTGAGTTTTTTTTGTTCAGATACAAAACACCTGTGCACAAGTATGTTTATTGTGTTTCTGTTCAAGGGTGATTCATACACATTATTGCTCACACAAAGGAGCCATATATGTTAAAGCTGAAGAAAAAAGAGAAACCAAACCCCACTTTCCCTTTTCTTTTTTTATGATAGTTCCATCATCCAGCAGGGGATGTGTATATATTTCTTCTGATTAATGTCTGCTTGCATCAACTTGAGTACCCTGACATATGCATACCTGTTTATGTTGTATTAGATACAATTTCATAATTGAGAGCAAAATATGTATCAATTCAATTCAATTCAATTCAATTCAATTCAATTTTATTTATATAGCACCAAATCACATCAACAGTTATCTCAGAAACCCCCCAATTCCCACCAAGAGCAAGCACTGGGCCACACAGGCAAGAAAAAACTTGATTTTAAGAGGCAAAAACCTCCAGCAGAACCATGGCTCAGGGTGGGAGGCCATCTGCCTCAACCGGCTGGGTGTGAGGGAGAGAGAGAAAGAGAGAGCGAGAAAGGGCAAGAGAGAGAGAGAGAGAGACATAAAGAGGGAGAGAGGAATAGAGGGGTAGGAGGGAGCAGCCTACACAATAAACACAAAGAAGTATAGACAGTAAAGGTAATGTTGGTACAGACTGAATAAATAATGGTACAGATATTTATGGTGACGTTAATGATAACATTGTTAATGATAATAATAACAATAATAATCACATTAGGACTAGTAATAACAATTGTAGCAGAGTGTGTTGAGCAGGAACATGGGGGTAGCAGGTGACTCGCAACAACAGATCCACAGCTCCAGAGCCAGAAAGACCTACAGAAAGTGACAGGAGGAGAGAGGAGAGGGACGATAAAGCACAAGACTACGGGAAAGGGAAGAAGTTATGTTAGTAACATGTATTATTGGGATGAGGTTGCAGGGAGAGAAAGAGGAGGAGAGAGGAGCTCAGTGCATCATGGGAAGTCCCCCGGCAGTTTAGGCCTATAGCAGCTTAACTAAGGGATGGTTCAGGACTCACCTGAGACAGCCATAACTATGAGCTTTATCAAAGAGGAAAGTCTTAAACCTACTCTTAAATGTGGAGACAGTGTATGCCTCCTGAACCCACACTGGAACCTGGTTCCATAAGAGAGATATAGTGGCATCAGTTTGATCATGATTTATGAGTTGCAATGCGGTGAGGCTGCACAGTGGCTGACCCACCAGACAAATCCATGACAAATCTCTGATCTTGGCCTGCCTCTGCGGCTGTCACACCTACACCAGACAGACCACTTAAAGCTTCATTTTGACTTTCTACAGTCAGCATCCACATGCCACCCCTGCAGACTGTGTGCTACACACTGTATGCGTGTGTGCTTTCTTCTTATCAGTGAAATGTAGTTGAAATCAGGCTTGACTGCTTCAGTACCCTGCTGTGAGTAATGGATTGACGAGATTGAAGCAGAGATTAAACACAATTGTCTGTTTCCTCTTCTGTCATGATTAGAATTAGGATATCACATTTATGGGAATATCACCCATGTCCCCCCTTTGTAAATATATTTATTCAAGCCAAAGTTGACTTTTCTTCCAGAATCTGTGGTTAATTAATATTGTTAAAATGAAAATAAACAGCCCACTGAGCATGAAATGAGAATGCATTTCCATAAAGTCATCATCACCCTTCCACCACTTCCAATCCATTCCTTACAAGATAACATATTCTGATACTAATTTATAGCCTACAGTTATTATGTTCAAACTGCCATTACATTTTTCAGAGGGATGAAGGGAAGAGAAACGGAAATTCTCTGGGAATAAATTGTTTGTTGCATCTACACCAAACTTTACATCCTATTGGTCTTCACCCATGGCTTTGTGTTTGCCCTTTCTTGTCAGTCAGAACCATTCTGAAAACATATGCTTCTCTTTGATTCTTTTTTATTTTCCACATGACTTTGTTTCACTCTGCTGCTTTCCCTTCCTCCCAGTGGTTTCCAGTCTTTTGTGAATGAGAGTCGCTGATGGTTTTTGTTT
>JAPMOB010205259.1:0-38655 GCA_029875015.1 Lepomis gibbosus
TATCTATCTATCTATCTATCTATCTATCTATCTATCTATCTATCTATCTATCTATCTATCTATCTATCTATCTATCAAAAACAAGTACAGCTAAAATTATAACTATCAACCATAAGTGTACAAATATATATTTTACATTTTAAACAATCAAAAAGTTATTAATCATAAGTGTATAAATATATATTTTTAGATGATATTCTAATATAATACTATGAATAAAATATCACTGTTCAAATGCTTTTCTGAAGAATGAACAATGGGGCAGTTGCAGGTTAAATGCTTGAGTTTGGCCATTAAATGCTCAGCATACTTGTGATTAATCATGCTGCTCCTCCAGGTTACTTCTCTTCTTTGTAAGTATAGGAGTAGGTCGCTTGACAAATGGGTCTTATTCTTCACTTGTAGCATATAACCTTTTCACACACAATTGCCTCCTAAGTTGCCTCATTTGAGTGATGAATAAGGCTCCAGAAGACCACACACTAATTTACAGCACACCTCTCAGCTGAACAACTTGTTTGTGTTCACTGAATGAGTTCCCCGGTGTGGGCTAAAGGTTTGAGCTCTGTGTGGGCAGTGGTGCCATTGGTTCCTAGTGTGGCAAGACATTTTTGTTCCATCAGGAGGTGGTCCACAGGCTGGCAGAGAAACAAGAATCGCTGAGGAAAAAAATAAATACAAGACTGAAGTGGATTTCTAAGTAGCTCAGAGTCAAACTTATTGCATACTTTGTGCATTGGACGCATTCTTTACACTATAATTTCAATTTACACATTATAATGAATCACTTTATAATCACATATTGTTTTGTTATGCAAATATAATATATAATCTTTTGTTGTATGCAAGTACAATGACATTAATGCTTTGATGAAATGAACTGGAATCTTGAAAAACAAAGTTCTTATACCCAACCAACACAATACAATAAAAAGTCAATAGAAAACACCTGTAGATTAAAGGATGATATTCTATATTTCTGCTATTGTCCTCAAATCCCATTAAATAACCATAACCAATAATGTCCATCTGTCAATAACTTATGACTCTATCACTCAAAATGAGTCAGAGATGAACAGTTTCAGTTAAATTTCCTAAAACAGCTGAACAAATGTCACTTGAATAAAAGTAAATATTGAAATTGTTGCTATTGTTGATTATTTTCAGATGTGGATTAATACACATTTATGGTAGCAGGACAGTGTATGAGGGATCAAGTCAAAATCTACACACAATCTTTAGTTTTGCTTTTTAATGGGATTAGTTGACAATAAGAAACATTTAGAATATCACCACACTTATACTTTAAGTGGGGAATGTCTTCCTACATTCAAGTTAAAAGTTTTTAAAGTAATATAATCCCATGGGTGTCTATTTATGTGGAAGAGGTTCTAAAAAATCCAGAAAAAATACCAAGGATTCTCCAAGCTCTACTTCTCTCAGTGTCAGTGCACTTACCCCGAAACAAAGCCCCTTGTCCCATCACAACAGTCTAAATTTTAGTAAGGCCTATGCTTCATTAGGCTGTCTCAGTTATCCATACCCTAGAGCTCTATATGAATGGCGTGACACTGACCCAACAACCTTTTAACAAATAAAAATATGATTGGAACGCTGTTTAATGAATAAATGTATCCCTGCTCACCTGTCGAAGAGAGCCTTTTCCCTGCCACATTTTATGTAACACAAAGAGTGGGATGAGGGAGAGGGAGATGGTGGCAATGAACCAGCCCAAGATGTTGGCCCAGAGTGGATAAACATAAGTGTTGCTGAACTTCAGGGGGGAGTATCTGACAATAGAGAAGATGAAGGTGCCCTGTGATTAGAGGAGACAAAGTGGATTATTGTTAAACCTTACAGTCTATCATTACATAACTGTGGAGCTCAAAAGACAAGGTACCTACTTAACCCTAACCTTACAGGTTTTTCTTTTCCACAAAGTCATTGGCCATCTTAAAATGGGAAATGAAAAACAAACATATACTGTAGAACCACTGGGGGTTTATTCAAAGCTTTGTGCATCAACACCTGCAATTAATCTGCACCAAAGGTGTAGAAGTTTACAAGGACATGTTCCTTCCAATATCCAGCAACTACTGAATTGTCTCTAGCAACTTTGATCAGAACAATTAAACATAACCTCTGTTGTCCATCAGCATCTAGTCAATGTATTTAGTACACAACAACAGCTCTCGTTCTCTGCTAGAAGTTCAATGCAATTTTACATTTTGAAAAATTATGTCTTCCCCCCCTCATATGCCCCACAGGGGTATGGTCTGCTGCCTAATTCTTTCAGACCCTCAGTGACTTTATTTCTGAAAAGTGACTGGCGACAAATCTGGTTATTCAGACCATCAGGGGGAAAGTGAGAAATATATAAAAATCTATCATATTGTTGGTTAATCTGTTCCCCTGCATGCTGTTCAGAGTAATCTCAGTCAGCACAGTCTCCTTTCGCACCGTGTGTAAGCAGGCAGGATTGAGAGTGAGTTCCCCCGCAATGGAAGTTTTTATTGTCCCTACCAACACTGACATATAATATCTGCCCTTGACCTGCTCTTTTCTCACTGGGGTGTTCCTCTTTTCTCACATGAACATACACATAACATATTAAATCACATGTCAAATGGAAACAAACATGAGAAAGGCAGCACATGGAAGAAACAAATCAATCATATGACAGTGAATGAAAGGACTGAATCCTTACAAAACAGAGTAAGGGAGTGAAGTAGCACCAGCAGTACTTCATTAATGGGTATGGACGATAACCAATCATGTCTATGATGTTGCCATAGAAACGGTCAGCACCTTTAGGGAAAGGAAAGATAATAGAAAGGTCAATCTCATCTTTGACATGAATATGTCAGCATAACAAAAGTGCACACGGTGGTTTTTGTCCCGTTAAAAATAGTTTCTCATAATGTGAAGAAGAGTTGTGTCGGTTCTGTCAACAGGATATAGTCTTTATGTGGTTGGTTGTATTGTCTACGACTTACCATACACCCAGGCAATGCTGACAGACTGGCAGAGGGAGAGGAGGAGCAGGGTGGTGCCGCTGCAGACATGATGGTCCAACAGCTGGAGCAGGTACATCCCTCCCTAAAAACAAGGACAGAAGTAACAAAAATATAGAAATTTATTTTGTAAAAAACATTATAATCAGCATCTGCATATCTTCTTAACATCTGACGTTTGGCATTTCTCTCATATTTTGTCTAATTATTGATTGTTATTTAGATATATACTGTTATAAAAAATATTTGAACTGTTTGAACTTTCAAGAAATACACTTTTATGACAAGAGTTCCATGAGATGATTGATACCACTCTCTAAACAGCTAGTCAGGCCAAGAAGTCACTGGTCCTGACCAAGAAAAAAAAATCCAGGACATAACCCCCCATTTACACTTTGTAAAACAAACGAGATGTGACACTAACTTTTGCACTTTAGCAGTGATAGTAGGTCACCCTAGTTTTCTGTCAGAAAGAGACAGCCAAGCTGCTGTTTCCCCCTATTTCCAGTCTTTGTTCTATATCATCTTCTGAATCACTTCTTCTTCTGGACTGACTTCCTCTTACACTGCTACTTTGTTTTCTGTAATATTTTACCAGTTTCTAAAGCACATAAATTGTTACATAACAATTTGGTCGGAACACTGAGGAAGGCTGTCTAACAAGTCTTCTGTACGAACCTCAGTGACCAAGGAAAGTCCCAGCAAACAGCAGAGACTGCAAATGGCCAACAGAAGCAGCTCACGTCTGTAGCCTTGACGCAGGTAAGTCGGAAACAGATCAACCAGTGATGTCATCAGACACTCTAGACCAACAAACTAGAAGGAACCAGTGGGAGGAAAGAGAGTCAGGGCTTTATTCATTCATTTGGCCATTTATTCAGAGAGCATTGGCCAGTACCTGACCATCCAATCCAAGCAGAATGATCATGATGAAGAAACACACCGACCACACCTGAGGCATGGGCATCATGGCTACAGCACGTGGGTAGACAATGAATGCCAACCCTGGACCTACACAGTCAAACACACACAGGATGTTACCAGATATCACACAAAAGTTTAGACCACTATAATGAACTGACTGACAGACAGACATTGATATCCTAGAACCATGCAGCATTGCTAACATTAAGACATTGTTCTATTTTCCAGATGTAAGCAGCAAAGCCAGAAGTGGCCGAGCTTCATAATGCAAAACTGTGTAAAGCATTTTGGTTTTTTTTTAAATCAATGATGGATGACGCTTTCACTTGTGGTCTGTCTTGCAGTTCAGCTGCAAATGTCTACATGTGAGAAATATGTGTGGAAGCATCTGAGACCTGTGGATGCACTTATAGTTGGTTCAAAAGTCACTACAACTCGTGTTACTTTCTGATTCCTAAAGTGTAAGTCAAGATTAATGTGCACAACTGACTGATTAATAATTTTTGTCTTTAGCTCTGCATTTCCATAAAATATGACAGAAGAAGGAATCAAGACTGCCAGAGAGCTTAGTAGGTTGGAATGATAAGGGGATAAGGATAAAGAAATATCACATGCTTTGGCACAATTTCCAGGTGAAGTGGTAGTGTCTGTGCAGGGTGCAGTATCTGACAGTTTAAACTACAAGCTCCCCAAAAAGCCTCACAGGCAATTTATTAAAACAGCTTATCTCTCTAATGCTCACTTTAAAGTTGAACTTAACTGAATCACCACTTGCCTGATTCGGCTACTTCAGAAATATCCACTCCTTGTTCGTATGTCATGAAACCCAAAACAGAGAAAATGGCAAAGCCCGCAAAAATGCTGGTGGCACTGTTCAGTAAACACAAGTAGAAACAGTCCCTGGAAGAAAAATGAATTCAGTTCCAGAAATGTGTCGGCAGTTGAGGAGCGGTGTTCCAGCTTAGCTAATGTTAATCACAGGTCCACACTAATTAAACTTCATTATCACATGTTTAATTAAGGAATTCTTGGCTTTGTAGAAGTTTCTTTTAAAATGATATGAAGGGACCAAGTCACACAAGTGCGATGAAGTAAGTCTGCAGGGACGTTATATAAAAGACAAGAAACACTAACATTTCCTGTAAGAATTTAGATTGAGTTACATTTCATTTCCAGTGGGATAGTTTCGAGAGTTGTACCTGTAACAGTCGTTGTTGTAAGTGTTATAACTCCCAAGAGAGGTTAGGAACCCGAGGCCGATAGCATAAGAGAAAAAGATCTGAGTGCCAGCATCCATCCATACCTGAAAAGGTCAAACAAATACTTGTGTGTATGTGCATAGCCCTGCATAGAGGAAACAATGTAACCATTCTGCTCGTAAGATTGTATGTGTGTTCTTACCTGGGGGTCTGAAAGGCGAGAGATTTCAGGGTAGAGGTAATAAATGATCCCATCCATTGCCCCGGGTAGGGTAACACCACGTATGAACAAAACCAACAGCATAACGAAGGGGAATGTGGCTGTGAAGAAGGCAGCCTGAAAGGAAAGAGGAAGAAACAGTAAGAACCAACTAGCACACTGCTATAGTAAAACAGATCAGTTGCATCAACTGGATAAATCGGATTGCAGTACAGTAATCCAATTGGATCTTGTGTTAATGTGTATATTTATTTTATTATTAAAAAGACTGTCCTGGACACATCAAACACCTGCTATTACATGAAGACAGATGAGAAAAGATAAGATAGACTTTAATGACTCCACACTGAGGATCTTCACTTGTTACAGCATTCCAAGACACAAGAAATACACATAAAAATGGAATAGAAAAATACAAGATATAAGAAATTGAAAAATAAGAATAAGAATTATATGTACACAGAAATGAGCAGTCTGAATATAAGGAGAATACACTGCACTTACCTCCACAGACGCACATCCATGTTTGCAAGCATAACAATGGAGATTAGTGTGGAAAAAGCATGAAAAAACACAAAATACATCAAACACAAAGAAAGGAGGGTAAAAGCTGCAGTAACTCGATGCCACTCATGCGGGGCCACCTTGCACTAACAGGACCTTTTTACTTATGAGAACATCCACGCAGGGTGAGATTTGTGTAAAAAACAGAGGGGGGGATGTTTTTTTTTCTCATGAAAATCCCTCTCCCCTGAACTATGGATTGATTGCATAGTTTAAAGTTTTCTCCCACTGTTTATTATTAAAGTAATAAATACGAAGCGTTACATTGAGATGCAGAGCTGCAGGGAAAATGCAGAAAAGACAGCTGCATGCTGTTTTTAACACTGCAGTGGGTAAGGGAAGAGAGACTGATTTAAAAGCACTTTCATCAAAATCACTTTCAAGTGACTTCGGGCATGTTCAACCTTCCCTTCGACACACAGCTAATAAGGATGGTGTACTAGTGGGTGGTGTTTGACTGGTTGTGTGTGTGTGTGTGTTGGTGGAGGGGTCTTTTCCAAAATCAAGTTGTAATAACTTATAATCCTAAAATAAAACTTCATATCCCCAACTTTCATTGTGTATACAACAAGTCATTCATCCAAAAGTATCATAATGTCATGGACCAAAGGTGGCCTGGCCTATCTACATTGTATCTGCAAACAACTCTGCAATGCCAGGGGTCAGCATGCCTAGGTCTCCATCTTTGCTTGCCGCCTTGGTGACAATGTATCCAACCTGAGGGTGGTTAGCCTACAGAGTGGAGGCATAATATACTTCTTTGAGGCTGTGCCCAACCGGTCTCCATGGGTCAAGGCGAGCTCCCCTGCCAGGTCTGGCTCCAACTGTGCCAGGCTTTGTAACCAACACAACTGTTTATGGGTGGGAAGAACAACTCTGACTGACACACTTCATGTGGAAAAGCATTTTGGGCAGACTTTTACCAAAATGTATGTATTTATGGATTTTGTTCAGTGTTCAAGCATCTAACCTTTCCTGTTGACTTGATACCCTTCCAAACACAAAAGTAGCAGATGACCCAGGTCAGGATGAGACACAAGACCAGTTCCCACCTCAAGCTCCCCACCTCCTCGATACCACCAGAGATTTTCAAAACCCGACGCCTGGAGAGAGAAGGGAGGCAATGTTGCGGGGAAGGGGAGAACAAAAATGAATGACAGGTGAAAAGGAATGGAAACATAATTACAGGTATAGGGGTAAACAGAGTGACAGAAGGGGAGTGAGAGACAGTCAGAGGTGGGCTAAAAAAGTGTGGAGAGGATTGGAGGAGAGGGAGACAGGATTTGGAGGGCAAGGTTAAAAAAGGGAGAAAGGAGAAGGAGAAAAAAGGAAAGGCAGAGATTGAAAGAAAAAAATGCATTCAATTAAACTTGTGTGAGTTGACTACATGCTTACTGCCAGAACTCCACAACAGGAAGAGTGGTGTTCAGTCTGGATGTCATGCTGATGCTCAGATTTGGAGGGCTGACGTCAAAGCATGAGTCTAGTATAGAACAGTAAAACACTGGGAATGAGAAATTGCTCATTTTCAAATCAAACATGGCTTGCTTCATCCCTCAGAGACAATAACATGCAAATTATCTTGAAATTAAATGATATAGTTGTATACTAGCAACATATAAGATCCTCAGTGTTGTACTTAACACCCCCAACAATACTGCAGCAAAATGAATGATCAAATCCGCACCTAATACATCTCAGTAGAAAAGAAACACTTTCAAATCTTCAAATCTTGGTCATTTTAAAGGGCCTACTTTCATGTCAAAGCTTCCAAAGCCCTCACCAAAAGCTGCATCCTACCTGTGTTCCAGTAGTGTCCACATGTGGCCCAGGGCAAATCCCCACTGAAGGATGAGAACAGGTAAAAGAACGCCCATACAATGATGATAATGTAGGAGGTGGAACTGAATATGATGATTAAGTGACTGGCATAGCCAATCCCTGAAAAAAGCAAAAGCAAAATACAACATAAGTGAGGGCAGCACACGGGTAATATTCTGATATTGCAATTACCACTTTATGTGGGGCAAAGTGTGTCCTGTGGTAAAAGTAAGCTAATTATGATATTATGCTGTGATGACAAAGAGAAGACTAATTATCTGCTACAAACCAATAAGATGACAAAAGCTGATATGATCAAAGGCATAGACTTTGTGCATAAATAGTGCGCAATAAATTCTAGTGAACAATAAAAGAACTGCACATCAAATATATTATCCTTCAAAGGGAATTTTAACGAAAATAAGCACTTTTATTAGCAAAACTTTAGGACATAATTGACTGAGCACTTTAAACTTTTGAAAAGCTCTGCTTTCTTTGGGCTCACTTCTGGCGCCATGTGATTATACTGTATGTTTAACTATACAGGCCAGGGG
Organism: Lepomis gibbosus; assembly: GCA_029875015.1. NCBI lineage: Eukaryota > Metazoa > Chordata > Actinopteri > Centrarchiformes > Centrarchidae > Lepomis > Lepomis gibbosus. The sequence goes on from JAPMOB010205259.1 coordinate 8,297, forward strand.
CTCTAATGTTACAAAACAAATACAGGTAATGTTGGAGGGATAAAGAAAATAAGCCATTTTTATTTACCTTGGAATAGCGGACAAATCTTTCTCCAGCACGTGATTCCCCCCTGGTTGGTGTACTGCCCCAAGGCAGTCTCAAGAAAGAATAAGGGGACTCCACATGTAAACATGAACAAAATGTACGGGATGAGGAACACGCCTGCAAGAAGAAAAGGTTCTTTATTTTTATTGTAGGCTGTTTAATGCGCCTAGAGAAAAGACGACACACAGGGGGGAATTGTAATTACAATTATTCATTTAGCTGATGCTTCTGGTTTAAGTGTCTTGGGCGTAATATTGTCCTACAGTGGATTCGAACCCCTGTCTCTTACACCAAAGGAATGACTCTTGCTCACTGCTTCATCACCACATTGCCTAATGAACCGAGAGCAACCGTTCAATGAACAGTTAAAATCACTCACCTCCACCGTTTCTGTAGCACAGGTAAGGGAACCTCCATACATTCCCAGGTCCGATGATCGCTCCCATCACAGTCAGGATGAACTCGGCTTTGGTCCCCCAGTACCCCCGTCCCTCCGACTCTTTAGGCATCCCTTGTGGATATTGTTTTGCCACAGAAGCTGTGCAGAGGCCATTGTCTTCGTCGATGGCCATTCCTCCTTCAAATCACTTTCCTAAAAGCACTCTGTAAGGGCACCGTTCTTCTGTACCCACATACAATTGATTTACTGCGTGGTCTACTGGCCAACACCTGTTTGTTACCACAGACTGCACGCGAGTATGAAGTTGATGGAAGCAAAGTAACAGCAGCTCTGATAGTCCTGTTACTGAGAATGGCGTGGGCTGAGGTTGAGATATGTATTTGTGTGTATTGAGGGTCCTGGGGGAGCTGGTCATTAAGCAAAAGAAGTTTGGAGTGCAAGAGGGGCGGTACAAATCTGCTGCACCTTAATCTGCTGCGCCTTGACTGCCCTGAGAACTTCATTGTGCCAAAGAAACTATTGTTTCCTTATGTTTTGCAAGCACGTACACATATGATACATAGATAAAAATATGATATGGTTCATTTTAAACACGAGTGGCAGCTGAAAGAGAGATGCTGCACTCACCTGGAGAACGAAGACAACACTTGTGTTTTAAGTGTTTTAGTTTAAAACTTGTAGAATGTAAGAACAAACACACTGACAGAAATTAAATATGCCTTAATAACTAAATTGAATATCATATAGGCGTCTGTTATAGTAGCCTATTAATAAATGTCTTTTATTTCTTGTTTGTTCTCCTCTCCGGAGAAATCTGACTTCAACCACTAATATCAATCACTTACAATTCTGGGACCGACCGTTAGGAGACACTAATCTCTCACTCAGTTTGTACAGTCTCTATGCAGCTCACTGCAACACGTTAGTATTGTGCAATACAGGATGCACATATTAACAATTATGGTTTTCCCCCAGATTAACAATTTGAGCCATGTTCATTTCAGTTCAATTGAAGTTTAATTATGTAATTATGTTGCAAATCATCTTACAAAGAGAAACATATTACTGCTCCATAGTATTTCAGATGATTTGAGGTTTGCACAATTTTTTTTCTCTATTTAGCCTACTTCAAGGTTTGCATTTTCACACATGGCAACACACACTAGATATTGTGATCATGTACTATTATCATTGAATATACAATTTGCAAAAACTGTATAATCCTGTCCAAGCTTGCTCCATGTGCATTCCATGACATTTGAATGTATAATGGCTAAAATACTTCAGTGCTTCGGTACCTGGGCAGTAAGAATCTGCTTGTTAATATATAGAATAGCCTTACACCGCAGTTCTCCAAGGAACATTTTCAGAATGTTACAGTGAGAATCCTTTACTTTAACAAGTGTTCAGATATGCTTAGTTGGCATGAACATATATTATACAGGTAAGCGTGTTGTACAAGGAATCATTAATTAATAGGCCCCATATGAACCAATAGGACCCACTTTTTTTACCCTCTGCAGTTAATTATTGTTATTGATAAATCTTGATAAAAACGTTTCTCCGTTTTTTGGTCTTCTCCCTTTCCTTTTCATATTTATCAATACACTTAGGTTATGTGGATGTGAAAATGAATATAGCCTACTGTTGCAGAGATGTTCTCCAAAGAATCATTTGAAAATTAGGCCAATTCAAATTAATTAATAATTAAAATTTTTTTAATGTAATGTTGCGATTAAAATGTTGTCCGCTTTTCAGAACTTCTGTTACATGGACAGTTCCAGGAGCGTTAGGGACAGTTACGCGAACGTCTCCTGCGATCTGGGGTGTGAGCAGGACTGCGCTGTGTGCTGGTGGACTGCGGCTGCACTGGAGCCGGCTGGCCTGGAAACCAGTGAGCTCATTCTGGCTGCATGAAGGGGAGGGCGGGGCTCCCAGCATCATCACCACCGGCCATCACTGCTTCATTGTACGGACTGCTGCTGATGCTGAGATCGTAGCGGAGGGGGTGATTTTTTTCTTTAAAAAAGCAGCATGTCATGGACACGATTTCACACAGATTAGAACTCCACACACGATGAGAATCGACTGCGAGGTAAGGCATAGAAAGCTGCTTATAAGTACCGCCGTTGTTAGGTTTAATATCGTCTGAACTGGGACTTACTGGGACTAGCGGGCCTGCTGGTTTGAGTCGGGTTGATCATCTCAGCAGCGGTGCGAGAAACATTTTGGGCTCGCTTTTATTCCACTGCTTATTTGAACCAAAACGGTAACATTGCAGCAACAAATGCCATCACCGTGCACGATAGCATAAAAACGGAAACCTTGAGCGTGTAGAGGGCCTATTGGCTTAGCCTGCATGTCGGAAGTGGCAGGCCTGCACTAGCAAGCAATTCAAAGATGACGAGGATGGAGCTCGTGTCCGCTTGGAGATTTTCATCGCCTTGCAGGGCCCTCTCGCACACACGACGGATGCTCACGCTGCGCCTAGCATCATGTGTGTGTTTGTACATTTCTGCGGCTGGTAGGCGTTTGGTAGCTCTGTGCAGTGAAGCTCCCAGCTGTTGTTGCATGTGCCTCAGGTAAAGCCAGATGTGCATTGGCTTCTATGCATTGTTACGCATGTGTGATTTGCAGTGTGTGCATTTTTCTGCTTGGCGGGGTCACCACACAGTTAATGGCCATGTTTTGAGAGGATGGTGCAGTGATGTTGCAGGAGGATGCTAGTCCACAGCGGGCTGGCAGGGCCTCCAGACTAAGGCTCAGGGTCTGTAGCCTGCAAACTGCCCCAGGGTGTTACACTGGCCTGGTTTAACACACATGACCCCTGCTGGGAAGGCATTTGTCACACTATTGTTTTAGGGTCAGCACAGATGCATGCCCACAAGTTAATAGTTTATGGACTGGAATGTAAAAACAGAACCGCTCAATAGCACACATTGATGGAGCAAAATAAAGAAAGAGGATATAATAAAAAAGACCAGAATAAAGTTAAATGACTTTTAAAGGGATCAGAATGAGCTCAGTTGTGACAATAGTGGACATATAGTCAGGCAATAGAATTCATATGTGACATGATCTTGGTTGGAGCTGTCATATTTATATTCCTCTACAAATCTGTCACCGTTGATTTAATTTTGGAATAGGACATCCTCTGTGATGCCCAGAGCCAGCTGGGCAGAGGTGATGGTGTAATGTTCATTTCTCTATTTACCTGCTATCAAGTCCTGTTGCATTACTGTACACTATCATATAATTGTAACTGGTTGTTACATGAAGCATTAAGTTGGATTTCAGCTGCATGTTATTGCTTTAAAAATGACTTCTAATGAACATCAACATGGTTAAACTTATTGTAAAGGGGAACATAAAATTGAGATTGGACACTTTATATTTGTATAAACACAAACCGTCTCAAACAGAACATCCTTGTCATCCTGTTGCATCTTAATGATAAATAGGGTTTGGTTATGACAACTAAGACTGTGGATTTTAATTATATTTTTTGTCTGAGAACTATAATGCACTTTACAGATACTATGTATGTTAATAATAAACCATGGAGCAGATGTGAACATTTTGATGCACTGTTTCCAGCATTCATGGAGCTCTGTTCATACACTCGGTTGGTATTTTGACCTGAGGCAGATGGATTAGAAGTCATTTTTTGGCATGAGCTAAGAAGCGGAAAAACATAATCCACAAACGAGCGGGAGAGTGCTGCTTCACTCCAGCCGAAGTTAGGTCGCATTAAACCAACTTACATCACAAGCATACCCCAGACTGATTAAACTAAAATTGCTCATTGACGTTGGGGCAGTTCTGGCTTCAGTCTGACTAACTTTTGCTGAGTCGATTGCATAAACACAAACAGTCTCATGGCACATCATGGAGGTCTGCTGCATCACACTGATAAACAGTGTTTGGTTATGAGAACCAATATAGTGAAGATGGATTAGAAGTCATTTTTGGCCTGAGCTAAGAAGCAGACAAACATAATCCACAAACGAGCAAGAGAGTGCTGCTTGACTCCAGCCCAGGTGAAGATGCTTTAAACCAACTTACATCATAAGCAGACCCCAAGCATTTTTTGCAGACTTGATTGCATAACCTGGTTAAGTAAAAATTCACCTGTTGGTGAATATATGCACATGAAAGCATTAAAAAAGGTCTGTTTAAGTCTGGTACTAGGGAAAGTTTGGATTGCAATTGGCTTGGGTAGTTGCAGACAGCGCTCATTCTGTGTTAATATGATTATACATGTGTCAAAGTTTGCTGTATTTTTTGTCACTTAGGTTTATGTATCACCCTGTGATTGTGGATGAAAGTAAATAAAAGTGTCAATTTTTATGAATGACCATGATGACTGTCGTTATCACAGCCAGGAGCACTAACGAACCAGCAGTATCGACGATCATAGCTAATGATCCCAAAGGTTAAATAGCTGAGTTTCCCTACCAGTCAGTCAGAAATGAAGAAGTCGCTTGGATGAGGATGAGGGACAAAAACGTCTTCTAGTATCTTGAACCAAGTCCAGTTGCCCTTGACCTCAACCTTTGTTGGATAATGTTTCATGAAAATTATCAAAAATGTAAATTAAAACTATTGTCCACTGTGATAATGCGGCATCGAAAATATTATATGTGCATCATGTAGAGTGCTTTGCAAATACAGTAGGATTCATTATCATTATGCAATATCCTTCAGAGTTTTCAGTTGTACGTAATAAATCAGTCATAACAAGATTACATTTTAAGAGCTGCTTTACCTTTGGGCTTTTCCTTCAGCATTTGGCATTTGACCAGGTAGAATCCATCCGTCACTTTCCTATAAATGTTTTGCAGCCACATTTGTTGATGATGAGAGATGAGATAGTCTTTGTTAACATATAAAATATATTTCATCATGAACCATTATGGAGGATTTGTAGTTGTGTCCTTGACTCATTTAAAATGTTTGTATGTTTCCTAAAGGTTTACCGGTAGCTGTATTTTTGTTATTGTTCTAAATAATTTTGACCAAAATTTTGTAAACTTTTTTGAGATCTTACAGAAACTCCAAATATGATCCCCAAAAGCAACCAAAGTGTGTTTTGTATTGTTTAATCCTTACCTTAACCCAAGGCAAAGTATGGCTTGTACACTGGTTTGAGTGGGAAATGGGTGACAGATTTGGCTATAGGATGAAAGATTTTTTTGGAAGTGAAAAACTACAGAACTCAATAGCCTTCTTGTTTACATGCAAAAAGGAAGATGCCCACATATCTTAGCTCTTACATTCTCCTAAATATGATTTCTCAATCATAATAGCCTAATCTTAATGCAAATTGCAACTTTGCAGAACAAAGCTGTCTCTTTCATTTCTCTGTATGACAAAATTATGATACAACTGAGTGGTAGTGAATGAGCCAGATTTGGCAAATAGTGATCTAAATCATCTTGCTAAATGCCACATCGGCATGCAGTCTAAATTATAAGGTTAGGATTGGAAGTCTTTTAAAAAAATAGCAAAAATGTGTCCTTTATACGCATCAATCATATTTCTACATGGCTTTTACCAGAAGACCCCAGAGTACCATCAGACTAAAGATGACAGCAGCAAAGCTTGTGTTTCTGTTGGTATCCTGGTAGACTCTGTCTGGAATATCCAGCATTAAAACTCAAAATTGATGTCTGAGGAGTTAAAAGTGGGTCATGGTGCCAGTAGTGTGCTTTGTGTGAAAGTGATGCAGCAGTCAACAACTCAACTCTGCAGCTCCATTGTAGGCCATTTGAGCTCATTTTTGTTTTACCTATGGCAAGTTCACTGTATGATTCAGTCTCCCTGCTCTTATCAACCTCTTTCCCCTTTAGCAAAAAGCAGCTATTTTCAGTGAAAAATCTCTCATAAACCGTGCTATCTGCTCAGGACCAAATGGTATAACAACTTGCTGCTGGGGAAAGTCTCAAATTTAGCAGCTAAAGACAAAAAATGTTTTTCTCAGATGTTAATAGAGACTAAAACAGAGCAAAAGGGAAAGTAATTTTAGACCTAAGTTGCTTATGTGGTCACAAACATGATTCAGAATGAATGCTAACATTCCTCAGTGTCGACTGGATGTGTAAGTAGGCAACTGTTTGCTATCAAGAGAGTGAAAAAAACAACTTAAAAAGGAGGTCAGCATGCTTCTGAGTGCCTGTCAAGTTCTTATAGAGCTCTTCTACCCCGTTCGTAACAGCCGGCTCTGATAAACCGACAATTCACTACCTGCCCAGCACTAAGTGGCAGATGGACAAAGTTAGTGAGTAGCTGGTGAACATAGTGGTGCGTTTAGCAGCTAAAGAGCCAGATATTTCCCCCAGGAGTTGGTTGAGACCAAAACAAAGCTAAAAGACGAGGAAATGATGGTCTTACATTTGTTAGGTGTACATGAGTAAAACAATTTCAAATGACTGCGAATGTTGCTATGTGTTTGATGGAGGTGTAAGTAGGCAATAGTTTGCCAACACATTTGCTGTGTCAATTTTGAAGGATGGTGATATGTCAACCTAGTGTTAACATGTTGGTCCCAGTGAGCAAAGGAAAACAAAATAATGAATGTAGATCAATGTAAATAGGCCTATATAATAATAGATCATCACTATATCCACAATTTGACCTATTTATTTTATTGATTTGATCCAGTTTTCTGCTCAGCTATACCTAAGTGGTGCTTGGTGAGTTAGCAGCATGTTTTGGACCTGTAAATCCTTGTTGTTGGAGCGCTTGTTTCATAATAACATAAAAGACACATTGCAATTTGTAGAGTTTTTTCATGCCAAGTGCTAAAGACACTTGTGTTTCTGAGAGAGAGTATGGATGTACACATACCGCTTGTATGCCCCTATAGTATAAGCGTCCCACTACTTTCACTCCACATACACATTGTAGGGGTGGTGACATTTCAATATTTGGCACAAAGTTCCATCTTAGGGTAAAGTATACTTTGAGGGATGATGCGTTATCTGCTTGACCTGGTCGCTGGTTCTTAGAGGAATACCGTAAACAGCTTTGGCAAGATCCAGTTCTTTAAACCCTTTCTGGCATGGATGAGTAGCAATTTCATTAACTTGTGTCAGTCAATATAAATTGGTCTTCAGTTATGTCAGATGGTGCCATTTCTTGTCAGAGAAGCGAGTACTGCACACTGTAGAATTTGGGTGTCCTTGTCTGCTTTGCCAGCTATCGTGAGTGTTGTGTGAGGTACTGGTACATGTTTTACTTTTTGATATAATTTATTATTTTTAAGTCCTGTATTGTTGTTGACGCATGATGGGCTTTTTTGCAGAGATGTCCTCTATGGTGATTGGTGTTGTGGTAACTTTGTGGAGAACTACAATGTCAGGCTGCCTTCTATAAGTTAGGATTGTCCTTTGTCCAGATGTTTGTGGTAAAGGGATTGGAATCAGTCTGCAAGGTTGAGGAGTTCCTAGCTTATCAGCTTGTCTTCTGTAAACATTACATTCTTTATTTTTTTTTCAATATTGGATTAGGATTTCCCCACTTTTATCTTCAGCAGTACAACCTCTGCTGCCAAAACAATATGTATTTAATTGTAAATGGTTTGAAACCGCTAGACTATTTCTAAACATTAGGGGAAGGTCTGGTAAGTCTGTTAATTTTATGTCTTATGAAAACCATGTTGTATGAGATGACGATAAGACAATATTGTAGTGTGACTAGCATGGCTCTAAAGTTGATTAAGCTCAGTTTGAAGCCTGTTAAATAGTGCTTTAAATGCAATGTAATAAAACAAGAGATCTTTAAACAAGAGATCTACTGCTACCTATCTACTGCTCTATCTTCCTGTGTTTAAATATTAGAGTGCTGTGTAAGAATATTGCTTGAATATTCCTGGGTCCCGCTTTTTGTTAAACTCAACAACAGAGGGGCAATGCTGTGAAATTAACCTTTACCCTAACCATAAAATCAGTTAAGTATCCACAGAGCAGAGTGATAAACAGTGAAAGTAATACATTTAAAAATAGACATGGAGGTCAAAATAGGTTAGACAGTTGAGGTAACATCCGGTGCATGGCCCGGTATTGCCCGTGATGCCTGTCTGTGGGTGTGTTATGTTCCTTTGACTAGCCAGCAGATTATTTCCCAGTGCAGTCTGAAAATTAAATATGACAGTAATCTGATTGACTTGGGCTCACAGGAAATTCATATCTACCATAGCCCTTCAGAACTGGCTGCTGTTGATGGTTTGTAGGTTAATACAGTATTAGTAGTCATGGTGAGTTATAGTTAGCTTTGTATGATGGTGGCGTATTCATCTGAACTGAGATGAATACAGATGAATCATCAGTGAATCATGAAATGAAAATCCAATAATGCAACTACCAGTTATTTTCTTTTTTGAGTAAATCCCCAATTGTTTTCTCCATTGATTAAGCATTTCTAAAATGAAAGGAAACAGTATAAAAAAATGTACAAGGTGATGTCTTCAAATGTGTTATTTTGTTGAACCAACAGTCCGAAACACAAAGATATTCAGTAAACACAAAGCAAAGAGAAGAAGAAACTGCTCATATTGAAGAAGCTACAGCCCGAGAATGATTGGCATTTTTGCTTCAAAAATAAGGTTAATTGATTATCAAAGTTGTTGACAATGAATTTTCTTTTGACCAGTTAAGCATTTAATTGTTGCAGCTCTAAAATATGAACACTTTTTAATATGGCATCCATTTTAATCTTTTGTAAGTATTGGCTTTATTAATGGTAACTAAAGCTTTATAGACCAGTTATAAGCCATTTATTACAGCAATTTTTGGGTTGCCAGGTCCCTTTGAGTCATTGTACCAACCACTACTAAAGCAACATGCTGAACTGAAAGGATAACAGACTGGCTGCGATGAATTTTCTAGCACCCATACCTCCATAATTGCTGGAGTACATTATGTAATCACACATGTCACAGTGCAAAACAAAGTAACGGACTATGCCATTATTTTTTTGTCTGCAAGTGATTCTCTGGATGTGTCCAATATGTTCTAAGCCTCATAAAGAAGATGGCAATGTGATAAACTATGTAATCAAATCTACAACTAATGATTATTGTATTAATCTACTGATTTTTTATTTTTTAATTTAACTTTAAGTATACAAAACGTGACAAAATAGTGAAAACTGCCTGTCACAAGGTCTTAAAGTTGCTTTATTTGACAGTTTAACAGTCTAAAACCTCTACCAATAGCCTGCTAATGAGATGTCTACACACGACAGCAAGGAGCAACTATAGCACCTACCCTGATTAAGTTAGCTATCAAAAGTAACAAAAATCAAAACATTGTCCAAGATTGGTGCATTTTGTTAATGTAGTGATAAACACCATAGTGACTATATTAAAAAAACTGAAATAGTAGCATATTACAACCCTAAATTACAATTACATTAATGTGGACATCAAGGCTTTTCATTTCTACATTTCATTTCATGGATTTCTCTCTGGGCTCAAACCAAAACTGCCACATTATTAATTCAGCTCTCTTGAGACTTGACTTTCCTTTCTAGATTTTCTCTCTTTCCCCATTCTTCCCTTTTGCATACAACATTTTTATTTATCCTTAGTTATATGTAGCTTTTTCGATGTTGCCATATTTTTTGGCCATTGCTTTGTTTTGTAAAACATTGCAATATAATATCAATTTGAAAAGTTAAATAGAGGCCAAAGGGCAGTAATGTGTCATAGCTTTGAGAGGCTGACTTTTGGTGTCCCAGTAAATTATGGAAATAACTTTGAAAATCAGACAAATGTGCTTTATAGAGAATACATTGCAATGTCAGTATTTGTTATTGTTTGTGCAATGCAAATTTACTGCAGGACTGGGAGAAAAATTAAGTTTGATGAACTTTACAAGTGTGCCATTTCTGTTCTATTATATAATCCAAAATATTTAATCCTTTTATTGCACAAGATAGATTTTCCACTGAGTCTGATCATGAGTTTGAATTAAGGGCAGGGTGAGTTCAGAAAACAGACAGCCTCAGGGCAGTATGAAACCACAAACTGCATGCTAAAGTGGTACATCGTAACATAATAATAATAATAATAATAATACATTTTATAACATCAGAGCATGAATTCCATATTGTATACCTCCAATTGTTCAAGTGGAATAGGCTATGGTGTTAACGTGACAAACATCCAAAAACTAATATACTTCACTCATGCATTTTGTCTAAGGTCATGATTTGTTTACATTTTCTATACTTACATAAGTAAAAATTGATACAGAAACTGACACTTTTATCTGCTCTTCCTTCAAACACCATACTAGAGCAAAAAGGCATGCATAATTGCAAAGGTGTAAACAGGACTTAAAATGTAGGCCAAGGATAGCATCCCCTGTCTTTTAAACAACACTTTTCACAGCAGACAAAATGTCTTCAGTGAAAAAAGCTTATGGGATATATTTTAACTGAAGCAGTCAATACATTGTATGGCTTAATAGAAAATTAACTAATGGCAGTCTGGATAATTGATTCATTGTCTTTTAATAGACAAATGTTCAGGTAAAACCTGCTCAACCTCACTGATTTGCTTGCTCTTCTGTATTTAATATCATTGTAAATAGTGACTTGTCACTGTGGCTGAAATTTTATACCGTAGGTAAAATGATGAATTAATTAATTTAGAAAAATATATAAATTAATTAACAGGAAAGATATTAGTTGCTGCCAAAATACTGTATATTTCAAGCACAGCTATACTGTGCCAATATGTTGTGCTAAAATGTGAGAAAATATTAAAAGTACATAATTTACTAAAGTGTTTGAAACTGTTTCACACTGTAAATCATGTTTGTTACTTTGTCCTTTATTCCCACTGACATAACTTTGTGCGCAGTTTCTGATGCAGTAGTTTTCATCAATGTTTCCTTGGACAGCCTCCATAAGTGATACTCAAAAAGAGCAGCAGCACTTTTCAAAGGCCTTGCATGTGAGTGATGAGCCCATATAGATTAAATGTGATGATGACTGCTTCATCTCTAATCTGCATCTCAAAATCTCTTAAGCGATGTTATGTCACCCCTCCTCAGATTATGACGGACACCATCCAGCTCCTCCTGAGTCATCATGGCTATGCACGTTAGTGTGCACGTTCATATGCAAGTGCACTTTTGTGTGCAGTTAATCACAAGTATACAGTACTTTACTATTACAGCCTGTACTTACCTGTAGCAATAGAAATTCATGTACACATATATTTATTTATATGTATATATCATTTATATCTTGCACATGCATCATATTTTAGACAATTACTGCTGAAGCACTTCTGGTTAGATGGCATCTGCATTGTACCTAGTGACATAAACAATGACAATAAAATGGAATCAAATCTAATGTAATCTAATCTACAACCTATCAACATACTTGAGACACTGATAAACGAACCAACCTTTGGGAAAACCTTTTATACTGAAATCGGAGATTAGCATGCACAGTAAATCCTGTATTATGTAACAACACCTGGTTTAAGCAGTTTCAAACTGACATTCAGACATTATACGGACAATCAAATAAGTATCCGAAATCAACAAGCACATATTGTACACGCAACGTACAGTTTACATGTAATGCATGTAGTGCATTGCATTGTAACGCAAGTGCCACATGCACGGTCTAAGTGATTTCAATAAGTTATGTGATGATGTGTAACCACAGTATTCTATAATAATAAATTCCATAATTTCTTTGTACTTTTGTCAGAAATTTCTTGGAAAGAACTGTGAAATTTGTTTGAAAAATGTTGAGATAGTGAGCCAGTGCAAATACTAAGTAAGTTTCAGGATTTTTTTTTATATGGTAGTTCCATTGCTGGGTAGAGTGTATAAGCAGTTGTATGTATGTTTCAATATATAGTTGCCTGTAATTTACAACTACACAGGAAGACGCATTTTACATTTTTGCATGTTAAGTTGACATCTTGTACTAGCTTCCTAAAACACGACTACTTTGGTAGAAAGGTCAGGTCTTTGGTGGAAGTTTAGCTACCTATTAACTGGAGTTAGATGACACTGTACCAAATTAACACATTTCACTATAACTAGTATCAAATTACACAGTCCTTTCCAGGAAACCTTTCAAGAAACAGTTCTATGTAAGTTCTTTTCTTTAAATTATTAGGAATCTATGGGACATGGAAAATAAAGCATTCCTGTAACCACATATTTATGGTAACAAGTTTTAAGTTGTGGGATATATTGTAACTGAAGCAGTCAATAAATCATTTGGCTTAATAGAAAATTAACTGATGGCAATCGGGATAATTGATTAATTGTTTTTTAATAGACAAATGTTCAGGTAAAACTCAAACTCACCTTGCTTGCTATTCTGTATTTGACATCACTGTAAATAGTGACTTGTCACTGTGGCTGAAATTTTATACCGTAGGTAAAATGATGAATTAATTCATTAAAAAAAATATATAAATTTATTGACAGGAAAAATATTAGTTGCTGCAAAAATACTGTATATTTCAAGCACAGCTATACTGTGCCAATATGTTGTGCTTAAATTTGAGAAAATGTTTGAAATTGTTTCACACTGTAAAACAGTTACAACATTACTTTAGCAAACTAGTAACTAGTAGTGATTTCTGGTTTGATCCTTGACACTGATGGCAAATGCATTTTTCTGCAAAGTGCCCTTGAGCAAGGCACTGAAGCCTACTGCATGTAGGAACTGTTGTGTATGTAGGTAGGGAGGAAAAACAAACTCAGTTGTCTGTGCACGCTAATAATAAAGTTTTCACCTCTTTTCTAACCAGGTTTTGTGAACTGACGCAACTCGGCTATTAAAAAGGTACATGTGTACTCTACCACATGAACCTTTCTTTTCTGCCTGTATTGCACAGTTTAAACTCATCTTTGAAGTATATTAATGATACTGCCCTGGTGGCCATGTTGTAATGATGCAATAATGGTTGCAATATACATTAAGAGAGGCAAGGTGTCCCCAGTAAGTTAAAGTTTAACACAGACTGTGGAGATGTAGACTGAATTTGAAAGAATGACGTTGAGTGAGAACGAGTGAAGAAAATGTCTGCTTAATTAAAAATACCCAAAGTAAAAATGTTATTCCCATGACAACTAAAATGTTCACGGTCTCTCAAGGTGATTTGGGCTGGTTTTCTGATAATCCATCAAAAGCGTTGACTCTTTCTCACGGTCTGAACCATCCTGCTTGAGTAAAAGCCCTTAGCATGTCTGTCTGCGGCACTCAGCAGGTCATTGGCTTTCACCTGACCTCAAACTGTGCATGAAGAAAAGGCAAATAGTAGGGCAGGAGGGATTACCACTGACTCTATATACCCAGACACCATCTGGTCCAAAATACACTCTTCTAGTATGTTACGCATTTTTACTACTTTCTTGTTAACCCAATAAAACTCTCTTTAAATCTCTAACAGCTACTGATTATTACTATTACCATAGCATCTATTTTTATTCAGGCTTTATTTGCACTCCTATTTGCATCCCATTTGAGTGTTTTGGTTAGGCTGTTATCTGGTTATTGTGCTCTCTGCAGATTGTTTGTGTGTGAAAAAACACATCACACTGTTACACCATTGTATGAACGAACTGTGTGTTTTATCAGATTTCGCTCAGCTCCCACTGTTGCTTTAAACAAATGTTTCACATATGTAGCAGTACTCACCAAGACCTGTAAACCGACTTCAATGTGTAAAATTAGGTGAGTTCTTCACATCTAGGTTCATCATCAGGTCAAACATGGTCCTAAATTTTGATTTATCACCAAACCCAACCTAATTAATAAAAAAAAATGACATTCTCATCAGCCTCAGCTGTACTTTGTGTTTTGCTAATGCGCTAATGTTAACACACTAACATGCTAAACTAAGATGGTGAGCGTGGTGAACTTTACCTTTTTAACAGCAGTTGTTAATATTGTAATTTGATGTTAGAATGCTGGTATTAGCATTCAGGTCAAATCACCAAGTACAGCCTTCTAGAGCCAGTTGTGGCTGCAGACTCTTTGTATTTGTTAACATGTAAAGTGTGAATTAGCACCAGAAATCCTGTTGTCAGTCTGAATCTGTAATCTTTCACTATTGCCTCTTCTGACTTCTTACCCTGCTCATATAAACACACATCCACATGGAAGACTGCACATATACAAAGTCTCAATTATGTCACCAATGCAGTCTGTCCTATGTCTCACTCTGTCTCTCTTTGTCTCTCCCCCAGCCTAAGCCCTCTTGTCTGATAGGAGAATGAGGAAGAGGAGGAACTGGATATCTTGGGAGAGCCTTGGAAAGTTTCTGTGAAGTCTCAATGAAATCATTAGAAGAGCCTCTCTAGTGTTTGACTCAATGGCCAAGAAAGGGCGTACGAAGGGCGAGAAGCCCGAAGCGCTCATCTCTGCCCTCCAAGCAGCCAATGAAGATCTCAGGTCCAAGCTGACTGACATACAGATAGAGCTACACCAAGAAAAATGCAAGGTACTGTACAACATCAAATGCCCAGAATATTTATGATACTGTTGGTCACTTTAAATGTAAGCTTAGTGGATTGTTATCTCCACAAAGTCTTTAATCAGAGTTGCTTTTTCATTTTCGAAAGACTGTGAATAAATTAAGATGAAGTTAAGAGCACTTTTTGGACCCTACAAGTTGCACAGATCTAACCAGTGTTTTATAGGTTCAACTACATCTTGTAACATGATACCATATATGACGTGCTTATGTCATACTGTATGTTCAGTTAAAGGTAAAGCGCTGCACACACTACATTTTGCACTGTGCATTCATTCAGTAAACTGCAACATTTTCCCAAATAAGTTTAGGCGGTTCAATCTTAGACTGAATCCAAATGCAGACACTTTACAGGATGTGTCTAAGAATCATTCAGAAATATATTTTGGAATGAGTGTCAGGGATAAGTCCGCAAGGGTTCAGTCCACATGTCCGAAGGGTACCCCTGAATTCATGTGAAAATTGCTTGTCAAAAACTCAAGATTATTAAAAACCTTTTGAATAAAGAAAAAACAGGGAGTAAAGTGTAAAAAACAATGAGTGACACCTACTTTGTATACATTAATAGGTATGCCATTTATGTAAAATAACAGAATTCCTCTCTCCTCTTCCTCTGTTGCTCCTCTCAAAGGTGAGCAAACTGGAGCGCGACAAGCTGCAGGAGGTGAAGCGGGTGCGAGAGCAGGAGCAGCACCGTTACACTGCCACGTTAACAGAGCAGCGGGCCAAGTGGCACGAGGAAAAGCAAAAGGAGCTCCAGGCTCTCAGGGAAAACCTGACACGCCAGCATGAGCAGGAGTTGGCCCGCCACGCCAAAATCAAAGACCAGGAGAACCAGAGGCTCAAAGCTGCCCTGAGCGCCATGCGTGATGGAAGCGGAGAGAAGGTGAGGTTAAGATAGCGGAGTGAAGCTGGTTTGATTTTGCGGCAAACAGACATAGAAATAAACTGATTTCAGCCAGAGAAAAATCCCAAAGCAGCAGCTGTGGAACCAGGATAGAGGGGCTTGTTACAGAACAGTCACCTTCACATCTGAGAAAAAAGCTCCTGATGGGGGAAGCACTAGAAATAAATAAATTAATCACCTTTCCTATGCCCAGATAATCTAAAAAAAATCTTACGATAAGCATTCTGCCAAGTCACATCAACATCCCCCCCCTGCTTCTTCAGGTGCGGACAGCACTGACTCTGGAAGCTAAGGAGGATGCACGTCGCTTCTTTGACCAGGAGAGAGTGAAGCTCCTGCAGGAGATAGCGGAGCTGAAATCTACTAAAAAGCAGACCGATGAGGCTCTCAGCAACATGATCCAAGCCGACAAGATGAAGGCCGGCGACCTGCGGGTGGAGCACCAGCAGCACCAGGAGCAGATCTCCAAGATCAAGTGGGACTGTGAGAGGGACATCCGCAGACTGGTATGCACAGTCACTGCTACTAAATACTTTACATGAATATGGCAATAATACAGTATATTAGTAGGGCCCACTGCTGATGTTACATTGAAGATCTATGCAGCACAGAAAGTGGGACCACAGTGGGGTCAATTTATTTCCTGTTACATCAGCTACATTTCTGCTGCATGTGAACTTCATGTAAGAGTTTATTGTAGAGCCACAGGGAAGCCTTTTCAGTTTCAACATCCTGAACGGCAGTGGTAACTTTTTATGGCTTTTGAGGTATAATTTTAAAGTGTGGTTTACGAGTAGGTGTTGGGTGTCAAAAAATAAAAATGGAAATATTCATGCCACAGAGAGCCTAAGCATTAATGGTTATTTTTATATAACAAGAAACTGAGAAAGGCGGAGCAGGGATGACAAAAGGTTTTTTTTTCCACTTCATAGATGACTTGTCACTTAATTTTCAACATAATAACAGTTCATGTCTTTTTACAAGGCGAATGATTAAAGGTAGCTACAGCAGAGTGACATCAGGAAAAAATACTTTCCTTGTTCTTCACTATAGGTGGATGAAATCAAATCTAAAGACCGCACCATCTTTGCTTTGGAGAAGGAACTGGAATCAACGGCGGGTTTCCTACAGAAGCTGCAGCTTCAAAAGGATGCGCTGGATGAACAGCTGTTCCTTGTCAAGGAGGCTGAGTGCGGCCTGGGAAGCCCGAAAAGAGAGATTCCAGGCAGAGCTGGAGATGGAGCTGAGCACTGCGGCAGCCCAGTAAGTAGAGGGGAATAGCAAGAGAAGTTTCCTCCTCTGCTCATTCACATACATTAATATCAACCTATTTATTGGAGAGAAACAGGGAGCCTTCGTAGCTCTCAAACTCTATTTCCCATCTTTTCTTTACCCCTTGAATACCACTTTGTAGCTAATGTGCCAGGACTGACTTTAAGAGATTTCTTTTTGTAGACAAGATTCCCAAAACACTTAGCCAGCTCCAAACTTATGAAAGAACTGTGTATATTGACGGCAAAAGATTGGAGAGAACATAAAGCAAATACAAGCGCTACTCAGTCTGCAAGTCAACATTTGAGAATGCACAGGCACAGGACTTGTAAGAGAGGACCGGATCGTGTCTCTGGTTTGAGCACGCAAGATGAATTGCGTAACTACATTTGAGCCAGTAATAGGGATTCTCTCGCTCGTAATGAGAAAAAACTGTTTGTGGTGACTTCTTGCAGTCTGAATCAGCTGTGTGCAAACTCAATCTAAGAGGAGAGCATCACCAGGAAGTCAAGGGTCATCCTGTTAAATGAAGACAGTGGTGTTTTAACCACAAACAAAGAGCAGTATTTAGTATCAGTATTATCTAAAAATCAAAATGTATTGACACTAAATGACTAAAATCAAATTCAGTTTGTTGGAAAACTATCTAGTAGTAAAAGTAGTTTCTGTATGTATCATAGTGTCCATGTTAGATTTGTGTCATTTCTATCTCTAGTGTCATTTCCTGAACCAGATGAAGGGTTTTCTTATTTATTCTTTTTCCATTTTTATGATTTTTACAGAACAATATACATACACAACATGTATGAATGAGGCTCAGTGTCACTTCTGAGTAAATGCTGCCCTCAGAGACCTAATAAGCTTGGCATGGGGGTGGTTGGGTTTACTGTGATACTAATAGTTCAAACAAAAAATACAAAGATTATTAGTTGCTGTGGCTACGTTCAGAATGGAAGCATTTGCAGAATAGACTGGCTTAAATCTGGCATACGGGTATGAATAAACTAGGCGACAGTAAGATCTTGTATGTCCACAATAATAAAAACTGTAGGCCAAATGGTAAGGCATCAAATATGGAAATATAGTCATATCCACTTTCTTCCTTGTGCGACAAAACATGTGGGTGTTTCCTGGTGCTTGTCAGAAATGTTTATCAAGCGACCCTTGCGATCTCACATGTTCAGAAGCTGCCAAAACAGCTGTAGGAAACTAAGAGATCAGTCTCAGAAACCAGCATGATCAGGCTAGAACGCTTAAATCAGATTCTGCTCTTGCAAACCTGTGCCTCTTTACTCTCATATGTTGACTTGCAGACTGAGTAGCACTCAGAATTTGTTTTGTGCTGGCCCAAATCTTTTGTTGTCAGTATGCTTTTATAAAAACTAACCAGGAGCATCAGAGAGGTGAGGCAGACTTTAATCATGATTTAAAAGGACTTTATGGTTATACACTTAAAATAATTGAATTAAAAATAACGTTTTTTCTGTACCCCTGGTGAGTGATTTGATTAATGAAATCATAAATCATTGTTATTTTTGTTTGTTTGTTTGTTTCAGGACCTGAGGAGAAACCAGAGGCGCATTGCTGAACTCAACTCGACTATACGCAAATTAGAGGACCGCAACTCACTGCTGGTCGATGAGAGGAATGAACTGGTACAACCAAATGATTTAGTTAAAAATGATGGATCTCCAACGATCTCTTCCTTCTGTCACTTATCTTCATCTTTCTGTTTTTCCATAAAAAGCTTTTTGTCTCTCACTGTCCACCTTCCTCAGTGATTTCAGTGACAATTTAATATATCCTTGTGTCCCTGCCTCCACAACCAGCTAAAACGAGTTCGAGAGTCGGAGAAGCATTGTAAGCCCCTGCTGGACAGGAACAAGCTGCTGAGTAAGAGAAATGATGATTTGACTATGACTATTCAGAAGTTGGAGGATAAACTCAAGAGCCTGGCCAAGGAGAACATTGAGATGGTAAGTACAAAGTCACATAAGCATCATATCTACATTTGGACTTTTGTTTTGACAAGAGGGACAGGTGGATGTTGTGATCTTAGAGGATGTTTCTCTCTCTGTGTTTGGTGTCTGTAGAAGGAGAAGATCAGCTCCCATCCGAAAATGACAAAGCCTAAGTCTCTGAATGACCTGGACCAAGCCCATGATGACCAGGAAATAGACTTTCTCAAGCTTCAAGTCCTGGAGCAACAAAGCATGATTGACGAACTGACGAGAGTATGTTTTTTGTCTACATACTGAGCGTGCAAATTATCATTTTTGGGGTTTAATCCTTCTTGTACTCTTATTAAAAAACATAAGCAGTATAGTGTGATACACCTCCTTTAAGGACAACCTAGAGTATAAATTAGCACCACTATTACTGCACCAACTGAATGTACTTGTAACCAGGCATCCTGTGTAGCTTATTTTACAGATATATCAAGTAATTTATGGATGAGTCTCTGTGTGTATGATTGTCCTTTAATTTTCTTGACAACTGTTCATCCGCTCAACTTCACACTTTGCAGGTGTATACCTGAGAATATTAGTAAACACCCTGCTATGATGATTGAGGAAAACACTTGACTTAACTCTATCAACATCTGATGATTCCTAACAACCTCAGTGAAGAGTTTGTTTCAGTGCTGTGATTGAGTGATTTATTTAATTTGAATAGAAGAAAGTAGAAGTTGTTGATCTTACTGTGGTTTTCTCTCCATTTGTCTGTTTTTCCAGGACCGAGAAAAACTACTTAGAAAGAAACGTCATAAAAGAAGTTCCAGGCCAATAAAGGTGGAAATGATTTGATTCAAGTCAGAACTGACAGTTTCACAAGTTGAAACTTGCATTCACATTGCTGTAGTAAATAATACTGACATGTGTATTTAGCAGAATTCAACAATGTAAAAGGAAAGGAAAAAACTTTCAGGGACACCCAAGTGTGAGGACAGGATATTTTTAGATTTTTAAATCTTTCAACTTTCTTCTCTGCAGAGGCACATTGTAGTGGACACCTTCTTTGGGTATGATGAAGAGTCTATGGACTCTGAGACGTCCTCAGTGGCTTCGTTCCGGATGGACAGAACTCCTGCTACTCCTGACGAAGACCTTGATGTGGTAAGAACTTGCCTTTTATTTGTTAAGTCACCAAGAAAGTGTCACAGTGTAATAGATTTACATTTATCCGGAATTTATTCAGTTTTAGACACTTTCTCCTTTAAGTCCTTGATTTTTAGCATCACTATTATTATTAGTTATACGTTGGTTGTATTTTATGTATGTTTCTTGTATGTGGACCCCAGGAAGAGTAGCTGCAACATTAGTGGCAGCTAATGGGGATCCAAATAAACGAATAAACTATGAAATCCATTCAGTGACATCTGACTAGTTATATACTGTAAGCCCAATTCAGACATAATAGACTTTGACCTCTTACCTTTGTGTGTGTGTGTGTTTGTGTGTGTCAAACAAGGCTATATCCAATGAAGAGTCAGAGCTGCGTTTCCGTCAGCTGACCAGGGAGTATCATGCCTTACAGCGAGCCTATGCCCTGCTGCAGGAACAAAAAGGAGGCATTCTGGATGCTGAGATGGAGGCAAAGGTACATACATACATATCACAGTTTGTTTTTTGTGTCTATCTGATTTATTTGTGCACCCAAATATATTTACATCACTTTTTGTCCTAATAAAGA
The DNA here is from genome assembly GCA_029875015.1 of Lepomis gibbosus. NCBI lineage: Eukaryota > Metazoa > Chordata > Actinopteri > Centrarchiformes > Centrarchidae > Lepomis > Lepomis gibbosus. The sequence goes on from JAPMOB010205259.1 coordinate 29,178, forward strand.
TGCAATTGTGAAGTGAACGTTACAAACACGTAAACTGGATCTACGGTTTCTTCAATTTCTTCAAAATACCATATTTGTGTTTAACCACCACTTGTACTTAATGAAGTTGCTAAAGGCTTTGAAACTGTGTAGTTACCATCACAAACGCATTTAAAATAGCCTCATTAACGAGGCATCTTGATCACTCACTTTAGCCATCCAGTGAAAGCAAATGTATAAAAAGTCTTAATAATCATGGTTTATGTTGAAGGCAGGTTGAAGCGAGGTTATAGTACATTCATAGTTGTAGCATATGGCTGCCACAAATCTGTGAGGACAGTTACAGCAGATAATAGAAGTTCATCTCTAGACTGAAACACATCCTAACATATGATTTTGAAAACAACATTGTAATTTATTCCGTTATGAAAGACTGGTCATTTCAGTAACAGTGATGCTACTTATTACTTTGTTAAATTTGAACGGGGTGATTTTCACCTTTACTGCTCAGTAAAACATAGAAGATTTAGAGGAGTTTTATATAAAAAACCTTACCAAAGGTCAGTACAGTAGGTTTTCCTGATGAGCTGACATTTGTAACTCCACCTGTGCATTAAAAGAACATGGCCAAAGCCACATTCAAGCAAAGCCAGTTGTTGTTCTTCAGTTTTCCTGTAAGAGTTAGTGCACTTTGGGATAGTGGAGGAGACACAACACAGCCTGGACACAATGAAGCTGCATCCAGCGGACCTTTCAATCCAATGTGCCTGAACTTTAATCAGTACATCAGTCTAAAACAGTTAATTAATGCACCCCCACTTATTGTGTTGAATAGATCTATTGTTACAGTTACAAAGAAATGACATGATGGATTATCTAACCATTGTAAGCCTGAGCAATGAGTGGTAGATACAAATTGAGTATATTAGTTTATGTCTACATTTAATGAGAAATTTCAAATTTCAAATTTATGTGTACCTGCACTACCTGCTCAGACCCCCCACTCGAGAAACAGTGCTCTAGTGGCTGTTTTGCTCATGTTTCAGGCTCAGGAGCAACTCCAAGCAGATGTTCTCAGGTACAAAGCCAAAATAGAGGACTTGGAGAAGGAACTGACTTTGAAGGGACAGGTAGGACAAACAAACACTTTCGTGAATGGAGGCAGATAAATGGTATTTTTTCACTTTCTTTTAATAGCTTGGATGTGATGTAATGTGATCAACTGCCTCTGTCTTCTATCAGGACTCCAGATGGGTGGAGGAGAAGCAGCTCTTCTTACGAAGGAATCAGGAGCTACTGGATAAGGTTGGACTCAACTTTAAGCTTGTTTTTTCTGATAGTCAAACAGCTACATGATTTGTAAATGTTTGTGATTGTGTAAATTGCACTGTTAAAAAGTATTTTAACTGTCTTCCTGTCTCCTTGTTAATTATGATTCTCTATGGTGCCCAGGTGGAAAAGATGGACTCAGAGTGCAGTCGGCTGCAGCAGGAGCTGCAAGACTCCAAAGACCAGAATGAACTGTTAGAGTTTCGGATACTGGAGCTAGAGGTGAGTCTCAACGAGTTTCCTACCAAGCCGGTGTTAAACTAGCCTGATAAAAATACAATTTCCTGTCCAATCCTTGAGATCTCAAAACAAAATGAAACCTTAACCCTAACCTAATAAATGAGTATTCTGCCATATCCAAAAACATTTTACTAGATTTTGTTGGCGCTGGGCTGAGTTCCAAAAACATTTTACTTTCCAGAGAACACATCCTTAGATCATTAGATCACAGGGATCCTATTAAATTCCAAAACCGATTTTACTCTTTCCAAAAATCCTGTCATCGTATTAATCCCACAAATAACAATTTTATGTTTAAAGAGAAATCTCCTATGAGCATTTTTTTAATTTGCAGTATAAACGGGTATTCATGGAATTGTTTTTTGTCTGTTGGGAATAAAACAAGCTCTTTTCTGAAGTTAATCCAACCAAAAATGTATATTCTGTAACAAATCAGATCTTGGCCACTAATATAGTGGGAAAAAACTGCTGGTGTGGGTTTGTCTAGAACTCTTTTCCAGTTACAGTGATCTCATATCCTCATTTCCTGGAGGTCACAGAGATTGTGTGTATTTATTATATCAGGTCGTATTTCAAATGAAGGATAGAACAATTAAACTAAAAAGCTAAGGAGCTAAATCAGAGTGGAAATGTTGACTCCAACTGTCTTGATTTTGCATATAAAGCACTTCAGCATTTCACATGCTAGATACCTAATTAAGTACAGTTTTCTCCTCCTGTTGAAATGGCCTGTCAAGTTAACCATTCAGGCATGTAAACATGCAGCCCACCAGTCTGTCAGTCAGGCTGATAACTAGCTGACAGTGGTCTTTGTGTTCGGGCTGTGCTGCACGACAGTTAACTCACAACAGCTTGTGAGGGCCGCAGTTTTAGGGCAGATCGTCCAGATGTGCACAGTATGTAGTGTTGAAATGATCTGATACAACATCACAGAAATTTAACCTTAGTTTTAAGCAAACACTTTTACCATAGCCTTTTGTCTTCTTTAAAGCCAGCGTTCTCATGGCTGAACAAAGAAAAGAGCACCACCTACTGGAAATTAAACATCATCCCCAACACTTGAGAGAACTGATGATTATGAAGCATAACACAGCTTAAATGAAATTCAGTGGTTCTACTTTGATGGCAGAAGTCTCCACCTGAAGCTGATGTGTGGTGAGCGTTCTAGTGCAAATGGCTGCCATGCATCACCCAAGTGGGTGCTAAACATTGATGCTTGAGATGAGTTTTCCCACCTTCACCATGAATTGCTTTGAGTATCTAAGATGAAGTGCAATATAAAAGTAATCCATTATTATTATTAGTGTTAAAGATTATTCACACAAAACACAGCGCCAGTATGGCAGGAGTTAACATTAAAAAAAAGAAGAAGACCAGCCTGGCTTGTTCATCTATTGACTACTCAAAGCCTAACATAAAGTTATTTTTGTAACCCTTAAGAATGCCTCACAAACTTTTAAAACAATCAGTAAAAGTGAAAATTCTGTTTCAACTAGGTCTAATACAGAGTCAAGAGTTTCATTCATTAAAATATAATGAAATGTATATTTCTCTTGTCATAGGAGCGTGAGAGGAAGTCCCCGCCATTCAACCACCTGAGAATGCATCCCTTCTCTGAGGGAGTCAGTGCACTGCAGATTTACTGTATGAAGGAGGGGGTCAAGGTACGCCAAGAGAAGAACTCCTCTGCTTTATCTTAGTTATTAGTCATAGTCAACATAGTCAACAAAACTTTCTCAATATTTTTGTTTTGTTTGTATGTTTGTTACAAATCCCACAATTCTTATGACTGCAGCTAACTGAAAACTGTTCCATGCTTTTCACTAAGTTAAATCATATATCAATATAACATTTTATAGTCGAAAACCATCTTGAATAAAAGCAAAAAGGAAAGGTGAATGCCATATTATTTGTATTTACAGGATGTGTGCATACCAGATCTCATCAAACTTCTAGATATCCTGGGAGACAATGGGGTAATTCATATGGAATTTAAGATATCAACATATGATGCTAAAACAGGCCCATTGTTAATACAAGTATGTTTCCCCCTTTTATTTAGAACTTAAGAAATGAGGAGCAAGTGGCCATTATACAGGCCAGCACTGTTTTATCACTAGCAGAAAAGGTAAGTTTGGAAACTATATCATGATTCTCTTGATAACGCCAAAGTATTAATACACAGCTCCAGTACATAGTTTGTGCTGGCTGAGTCATGCTCTGCTATTTGTTGCCCTCTAGTGGATTCAGCAGATTGAGGGGACAGAGGCAGCGTTGCACCAGAAGATGGTGGACCTGGAGGTAGAGATGGTGAGTCACAACAATCCAGTACAGGAAAATATATATTTAACATGAGTTCATGTCCATTAAAGCTACAAGTAATACTTATTTTTTAAGTCTGTTATGGTGTTTTAGATCTGTCAGCAATGTTGTAAAACACCTTAACACTTTTAAAAAAAATGTCCATGTTTTTCATAACTTTTCTGTTGTGCTATATAACTAATATTTTGTCTGATATAGCCTTCATCTTGTGGGATGAATTCATGTTTGCTGTTCCAAAAGTGTCTTCTCTTCAGCCAAAACTTTCTTTTGCACTCCGTGTCTTAAACAGCCCTGCATTAAGTGGCACTTTAAGTAAATTAGATGAACTGGGCTTATTTACTAATTATGCAGACTTAGTATATATCCTTAGACAAAAAACTTTTATTGACAGAAACATTTTCACCCATGAAGGTCATTTGCAGCTGGTTTATTAAATAACCCCAACAGCATTTAGACCCTAGTAGTGAAATTCTCTAGTAGTAGTTTAAATGATATATTATTTTAAAACTGAGTTGGACAAAATAATTGAAAAACATTTTCCCCTATTTTCCTCCCTAAACTGTCTCTGACCTGTTTATTCTGTACAGGAGATGTTCTGTAAACAGAAAGGATATCTAGAAGAGGAGCTGGACTACAGAAAACAGGCCCTGGACCAGGCCTACATGGTAATTGTTTATTTGTGTCTCATGTATGTATGTTCGTATGACTCAGCGGGGCTCTTCATAGTCAGACTGTTGGAACTAAAATTTTCAGATCCCCACAAGGTTTACAGTTTATTTTGGTTAGCTTAAGGGTTGGTGTTATGCATGTAGTAGTTATGGTTAGAGTTAAGCCTGCAGGGACATCAAAAGTAATAACAGCCCTTTTTTTCAACAGCAAATCCAGGAGTTGGAAGCAACATTATACAACGCCCTGCAACAGGACAAGGTACTTCATATCAAAAAATATTAAAGCCTGATCATGCACATCCCACTAATCTGGAACATCTGCACAAGCGATTTAAACGGTTTCTTGCAGTTGAATGTTATGACTATGGAGACTTTGCAATAATGAAGAAGTTGTGTTCTTTAAATTGCTGAAACAACAAGTGTTTGACATGAGAGATAGTGCGGGCAGATATAATACAATGTGTTGAGAAGTTTTTGTTTTTTTATCCATCATGGTATCTACTGTTTCTGATTTCTGTGTTCTTCCTCCAGGTGATAAAGTACGGAGAGCCTCTGGATGAGCTTCAGAAGGACGAGTTGCGGACAGCGGTGGAGAAGCTGAGGAGGCAGATGCTAAGGAAGAGTCGAGAGTACGACTGCCAGATCCTCCAGGAGAGGATGGAACTGCTGCACCAGGCGCACCAGGTCCGTCTATGCCTGTGATTTATATGTAAAAATAGAGCTTTGTGTGGATGAAATCTCTCTTGGCCGGAGAGAATTGTCCTTACCTTGATCTCTCTGAATATTTGCAGAGAATTCGTGACCTTGAAGACAAAACAGAAATACAGAGGCGGCAAATTAAAGACCTGGAGGAAAAGGTAGGCTATGTTTGATGTCTTTCTGACATAATTTCACAATAATTAAAGATCAACAGCTGGAGCACATGATAAGGTCATAAGTTTAAATGAATTTGCTTATAGGTAGCCACGATCAGGGGATTTTTCAGCTTAAAGCCCATGGAATCAATAATAAATGGATTTTGTGTGTGTAGAAGAAATGGTGTGCACTGTTTCTTTACACATAATGTATATGAAACTACTCTTGTGAAAACTCAAAATAAAAATGCCACATTGCTTATGTGGTAATATTAACAAGAATGATTTCATGGATACTGTTATAGTTTCCCTGTACAGTCAGCCTCTGTTTCTGTCTCTGCTGCTACTAACAAATAGTGAGTGTTCCTCTAATTCTCTCACTTTCTTTGTCCCTTCTTCGCCTCTTTCTTTCTTTCTCCAGTTCTTGTTTCTGTTCTTGTTCTTTTCTCTTGCCTTTATCCTTTGGCCTTGAAGTCTTTGGTGCGTCCTGTAGCAAAGGTGAGTCCTGAGGGCTTTGAGTAGCTTCTAACTAGTGCTGTCTCTCATCTGGACCTCAGTCAAATACTCTTGTTTCAAAGCAGCACCTGCCAAAAGTCAAGCCTGGGAATGCTCGGGCTACAGAGTCTAGGTTAGCCTTGACAAGCGCTCCGCCTAGCTGCATTTCTGTAGCATTATGAAGACTTCCTGGAATGGGCTTCTGACCTTCAGAATAAAAGCAGGAAATGCATTACGATTTTGAAAAATTGTTTGTCATTACTAGGCGGTTCATTGCTTTCCAGAAGCAAAAAGTATTTGACCCTGGTCTGGACACTCTCACCCCTCCACATTTACTTACTTCATCTTGCCTTCATTTCATTATTAAAAAATTCAAATTCTTCTTTCTCTCTGCACTCTCACCATCTTCCCACTCTGGTATTTCTGCTAACGTTGATGTGTTTTTCCATATTACAAGAGCATATCATTTTTACTTACAGTTCCCACATAATAGACATCACCATCTCACCCTCTCTTGTGTATTTGTTTGTCATCAGCTGTAGGGTTTTGACTCATGTTTCTATATGTCTAAATGATTTTCAAAACAGTCTTTGGGGTTCTCTCAGCAATTACATTTAAATCTCCAATTATAGTTTTGTCAACCACTTGAGGGCAGAGCAACAAACTTTAACAACAGCACTGACATTTTATCACCTAATAAAGTTTTTATAGTTAATGTGTTAGCAAACAGTTGCCTATTTACTCATCCAGCATCTACATAGCAGTATTAGTATTTGTTAGGAGTCGTGTCACCTTTGAGCTCTGTTTTGGTCTCCACCAACTCTTGATAAAAGTATCTCGCTGCTAATGCTCGGCTACATTCACCAGGTAGTCGCTAACTTTGTCTTCTGGTTGGTGCGGAGCAGGTACAATACAGTGGGTTTATGTGAGCTTTTTCGCTGAAAAAGAGCATCCTGCTTCGGCTGGAAATGATGCTGATGACAACACTGACAGTGAATCAAAAAAGTAAAGTTGTGTGCCGTAAAACCAAAACAAGGAACTTAACACGCTCACTAGAGATGAGGGGAAGTGCAGAGTCCGGTGATGATTCTTTGGGCCTTTCCAAAACTAGACCCTCTCCACTTCCACTCCGACACGGAGTGAACTGTGGCCCTCACAGCCAAATCGAGCTCCCTAACTGCGTAGGGTATAAATACAGCAGCCAACTTTCGGACAAACTACCCTCTACTAGCTGCACTCACTGCTGTGTATCAAATAAACAACAGTTGTATTAAGATTCAGGACTGATGTATATCAGATATCAGATATATCTGATATATAAAGCCTTAACTATTTTTCTTTTATGCCTTTGATGCTAGTTATGTGATCCACCTGTGTATCTAGTTGTGCCATGTTCTATTATTCTGTCGCTTAATGTCGGCTATTTTGTTTTGGCTAAAGATTTTTGTATGAGATGAAATAAGATTCAATAAACAGTTGTATCGTCTATCAGACAAATATTTTTTATTAAACACATTACCTTTGGGCTACGTTGTTAACCTGTGAATGGTGATATGAAATGTTAGTGTGGTTTTGGAATTTAAAAATCCTACATGTTAATCGGCAAAGTCACGCGGAACTCACATTTGAAAGAAAGGTCCCCCATCGTGCAGCAAAGGCTGTTACACACCTTCAACAAGCCGGCATCGGCGCTCCCTCAACATTGGAGGCATTAACAACCCTCATTGGTTTCAGATGGCACTAAATGTGGCGGTCCCTCCGCATGAACGCTCAAACGGAGTGGAAGTAGGTAGGGAGAGGGAGTAGCATGCAGTTTCAGAAAGACCCTCTGTGAGACAAAAGTGCCACGCAGGGTTACACAAACTGAAAAACAGAGAATTGAAAAAAAACTGCCATTAAATAAAATTAAGCCAATGTCAATACTTGGGAAAGATTTTAAGACTGTAAAGTATGAAAACAGTATAGATTACTTACACATATTGCAGTATACTGTACTAATTTGCTTACATAACCTTCAGTTATTTTAAATAGTCTTGTTCGCTGACTGTTATAAACCATTTTCTTAATACTAAAAAAAGATATTGATTTCTACATGTTATAAAATGTGCATTGTATGTTAAATTGACTTCAACACATTTTAATCTAAAATTTTGTGACTCCTCTCTCTCTCTCTGTCTCACAGGTGGTGTGTCAGCTTGGAGATCTTGTTTGTGACTGCAGTGTTATTTATTTTCTAGACAAGTGTGGAACAATGCGCGTAGCAGTGGCTGCTAGTGTCATAACATCAGTGACTGCTGTCAGTATAGGTGGATGTGTCGTGTGTTGGCCATGAACGTTCACACTTGATTCCTTTGTGTTTTTAATGGGGGATGGGGTTCTCAGGATGCTGCCCAGGATTACGTTTTTTTAGAGCGGTGTTGGACATTAAACATCTCTCCAAACTGCTGGGAGTAGTATAACTGACTGCAAGAACGACACACAATTTGAGACACACACACACACACACAAGACTACATACGTACAGTTTACAGACACGCAGCATGCAGATGCAAACACGTACACACACACACATGCTTTGACAAATCCAAACCAAAGCCTGGGAAATGTTCTCTCTGCCATGCAGGGTAATAATATGTCATCCACCACAATTTAGCCACAGTGGGAATATAAACAGACAGAAAAACCCATAGACAACGAGGCGAACACACCCGCCAGACCACAACTTGTCTTCTTTTTCTCTTTCCAAACCTGAAAGGACGTTCATTACGAACGCAACCTCTTGGTGAACAGAAGCGAGCCAACTCAGGGCCCATGAGTGCAGAGGCCGTTTCAGGTCAGATTAGAACAAGGATCCCCCGTGACATGGTGTGTCACTGACTGGCCTGCCCTCGCTTACCCGGAATGGTGCTTACACATACCTGAAAAGGGGACAGAACTAACACTGCAGAGACTGGTGTGTACAGACACTAAATGGGGATACAGGACACTCAGGTTGACATGTCTTCACCGGACACACATAACAGACTTGAGTGAAGAAAAAAAGAGAAAAGGGGGGCAGGAAATGCCACTCTCTGATCCAGCTCCATGCAACCTGGATCTCCATGAAAAAAACCTATGGATTGTCAAACCACTCCTTAATTTGTCTTAAAAACCAGCAGACTATAAGAGCTTTACTCTCTGGTTATCTTTTTTTCTCCTTTTCTTTTTTACAGCTCCCACCACTCAGATACTGTGTCCCAAGATTTCCACTGAGAAACAACATCCCTATTCTGTAATGTAATATATACATTTGTTGATATGTACATGTGACTGGATTATTTAATGTAGTCTCCCCTTTTAATTCTGTGAATAGTTGCACTTTTTATTTACTCTCTGAAGCAGCTTGAACAGTTGATGTATCCGGCAGTTTATAAATGGCTCCAAAGGGTATAAATTGCTCTGTTTTATTGTGGTGACGGCTGCAAAGATGAATTTTATTTCCTTAAAAATTATAACTGAAACCTCGTTGGAATATGAATGTGGAATAACGGAATATTTGCCTCCCCTTTACTTTGTCCGCCCTCTCTCTCTCTCTCTCTCTCTCTCTCTCTC